>CAIGQQ010032764.1:3505840-3541424 GCA_903798035.1 Danio albolineatus | reverse complement strand
TATATATATATATATATATATATATATATATATATATATATATATAGTTTGTATCATTAGAGGTAATCAAATGTAATAAATTGAAAGAAAATGTACCTTCAATTTAAAGTATTTGAGATAGACTTTATATATATTTACATTTATTTATCTACTTAATTTTCCTTGCAATTTACAGTTGAAAAAAATCTGAATTCTGAGATTGCTGTTTTTTCCACCCTAAAAACTACTCATACTGAATTGTAAGAAATTGTAAAGTCACAATTGTGAGATAAAAACTCACCAAAATTGAACATTGAAAAAATTATGAGTTATAAATTTAAACTAAATTTAGAATATTTCTGTCAGTTCTGAATTTGAACTTTGTCTTGTGATTGTAAGTTCAAATATATTCTTGCAGTTTAAAATAGCAAGAAAAAGTCAGAACTGTAAGAAATAAATTCATTCATTCATTTATTTTCTTTTTGGCTTAGTCCCCTTATTAATCTGGCATTGCCACAGCGGAATGAACTGCCAACATATCCAGCATTTACGCAGCGGATGCCCTTCCGGCTGCAACCTATCACTGGGAAACATCCATACACACTCATTCACTCACATACACTACAGACAATTTAGCCTACCCAATTCACCTATAGTGCATGTCTTTGGACTTGTGGGGGAAACCAGAGCACCGGGAGGAAACCCACGCAACCACGGGGAGAACATGCAAACTCCGCACAGAAATGCCAACTGACGCAGCCGAGGCTCAAACCAGTGACCTTCTTGGTGTGAGGTGATCATGCTACCCACTGCACCACCATGATGCCTGTACGAAATACAGTTTTGTGTTTTTTCAGTGTCAACTACAAGTTTAAATATGTTACCAAGAACCACAAATCAGTCTTATGCTGCACAGATAGCAATAGCCCAATAAACATTATTAATTCATTCATTCATTCATTTTCCTTTGGCTTTGTGCCTTTCTTCATTAGGGGTTGCCTCAGCAGAATGAACCGCCCACTAATCCAGCTTATGTTTTACACAGCCGATGCCCTTCCAGCTGTAACCCAGTACTGGGAAACAAAAATACATTATATGGGTAAAAATGATAAAAACACATGTATGCCATAAATTATTATGAAGATATGTGCAACTTCTCAGTATTTAGATTTTTTTACCCCCAGATTCCAGATTTTCCTATACTTGCATCAGACATATAGTGTCCTATCAAAACAAATAAATACATCAATTGAAAGCTTATTTATTCAACTTTCAGATAATGCATGTATCGCAATTTCCATAAATTGACAGTTATGACTGCTTTCTGGTCCACATTAGGAAACATTTTTTGTAGTTTGAAAATGTGTATTTAAATATTATTAACTCACCAGCCAGGTACATGTGTCCAACTGCTCATTAACGCAAATTTCTAACCAGCCAATCACATCACAGAAACTCAATGCATTTATGCATATAGACAAAGTCCAGACGATCTGCTGCAGTTCCAACTGAGCATCAGAATGGAGAAGAAAGGTGATTTTAAGTCACTTTGAATGTGGAATGTGGATGCCAGAGGTCGGAGGAGAATGGCCAGATTAGTTCGAGCTGATAGAAAGGCAACAGCAACTCAAATAACCACTCGTTACAGTTGAGTTATGCAGAAGAGCAACTCTAATCACACATGTCACCTTGAGGCGGATGGGCTACAGCATCAGAAGACCACACCAGCTGCCACTCCTCTCATCTAAGAACAAGAAACTGAGGCAACAGTTAGCACAGGCTCACCAAAATTGGACAATAAAAGATTGAAAAATGGTGCCTGGTCTGATGAGTCTCGATTTCAGCTGTGACATTCAGATGGAAGGGTCAGAATTTGGCGTCAACAACATGAACGCATGGATCCATCCTGCCTTGTATCTATGGCTCAGGCTGCTGGTGTGGGGTAATGGTGTGGGGGATATTCTTTTGGCACACTTTGGGTCCATTAGTACTAATTGAGCATTGTGTCAACACCACAGCCTATATGAGTATTGTTTCTGACCATGTCCATCCCTTTATGACCACAGTGTACCCATCTTCTGATGGCTACTTTCAGCAGGATAACACGGCATGTCATAAAGCGTGAATCATCTCAGACTGGTTTCTTGAACATGACAGTGAATTCACTGTACTCAAATGGCCACCAGAATCACCAGATCTCAATCCAATAGAGCACCTTTGGGATGTGGTGGAACAGGAGATTCACAGACAAATCTGCAGCAACTGTGTGATGCTATCATGTCAATATGGACCGAAATCTCTAAGGAATATTTCCAGTACCTTGTTGAATTTATGTCATGAAGGATTAAGGCAGTTCTGAAGGCAACAGGGGTCCAACCAGGTACTATTAAGGTGTACCTAATAAAGTGGCCGGTGAATATATCAAGCCAAAGGTATCTGATCCCTGATTTCTGTTGGCTGGTTTCTGTCAGACTGGCCAGCATGGGAAAGTCCAAACCAGCAAGCAACCTTAAACTGACTTAATCTGTTAAGGTGTAAATAGTCATTTGCTAATGAATAATTTCATCGTTAATCAACAGTTAGTCTTCAATGGTCACATGTCCAGCATGAATAGCACTCAGTCTACGGGTTTTTGTAACAGTGGAATGGGATAGGATGGGGTGGGTGGGGTATGTTACAGTCTCGTCAGTAAAAGTTTACCCACACGTTGGGAGGAACCATTCCCCTCGCCAGCCGAGCCGACCCACACAAGACACATTTGAGCTCAATTCTCCCTCTCCTCTGCACAACCTTTGCCTCAGATATGCTCAGCCCAGAGCGGATTCAACACGCCACATCAGGAACTAAACACGGAGCCCGAAAAGAGCATATCTCAGGTACGTGCACGTTTACTCAAATATATTAACGTGAGGTAGGAAAAGGCTCATTGACGAGGATTTCTCCCGGAGCCTGCAGAAACGCGGTTTCAGCTGCTGACGTTAGTAACGACGACCAGTTCAATAAACGCAGGGAACGGAGCGTCTCATAAGGGATGAACTTGCAAGATAACGGACTCGTCCCGTAGGCTAATGTCCCCGCATCTATCATAGTATTAATGACCACGGGTGCCCCTGGAACGATTTTGTGGACCGAGGTGAATCACATTGATGAGTATCAGCTAATTTGTTGCTTTTCCGCTGTGAGAGAAATACTCCAGAAGGCAGACAGCTTGCTGCTTGTTTGTGAATTGTGTGCTTAGGGGTCGGGCGCAGTGCGCAAGATGTGTGTGCTATACTAGCGAGGTAAAGGGTGAAGTGAGCAGATTGTGTAGACTAGAGGACGGATAAGCTTTTCGTATTGTGCCATTGTAACTTTGATGTCAAGTTCTGAGCTCAGGGATTCACTGAATCCCGTTTCAGAGGTGTTCATTCACAGCTAACAACATTCTTTTAAATGTATGCGCATGACGTTTATTTGTTGTCACTTGCGCACATCATAATAAAAATTGTGGGGGTGTTGGCAAAGCTTATAATTAGCCTAAATAGTTCTTTAAAAAATAAACAGAGTGTTTAATTTTGTTTCCAAACTTTTCACTAATCATACATTTTGTTATAAATTTAAAACGTTTAGGATTTCTTGTTTTGTTTGCAAAGTTTCAAATGTGTATTGAATATCGAAAACTTTAAATAATAGATTTAAATGACATTTTAACCTAAAGGCTGGGGTTGTGCATATTTGACCCAAATTTGGGTTGAAACAACATAGCATTTTCATTCTACACATTATTCGTTTGGATCAGTAATATAAAAATATGAGAATAAAGTTTAAAAATAGCTGATATAGCTATCATTTACACTTACTAATAGATGTACACATAACAAGTATAAATATATGTAAAATGCTTTATTTTTAATTTATTTTTTAAAATGTCATTAAGGCTGTTTTTGCACCTGGTATTAAGATTTTTGTTAACCCATATACAAGTGGGTATAGGTTTATGCAGGTGCAACGGGGTTTAAGTTTAAGTTTTGACCAAGCTAATTATTTTTGGCTCATAAAATATTCTGGCAACGTTAGATTCTTATTCCCCAACCAATCTCTGTTGGTTAGCTTGGAAAGTTTGTGAAGGTTCTGTTTAAGTTGCAAAAACTCCCTGCAACATTCTGGGAAGTTTAATCTTTGATGTCAAAAAAAAGAAATGTTATCAAGAAAATGTTCCTAGAACATTTTTATTTGGTTCCCAAAAGTAATCAAATAGGAACCAAACTGGAACCATATACTAACTTTAGTAAATGATCTGTTTTCTGGGAGACTTGTCCACTTTGAGCATTTCTAAAGAAAAATACTTTTCAACAGAATGTAGTCAAATATGTACAGCCACTAAAGGATAGCTACTCTTTTGTGTACAAATCAAAATTGTAAACATTACATAATCTGTTGTTAAAGTTCACCAACCAGACAGCATCATCTAAAATCAAAAGTTTCTTTTGAAGTAGAAAATAAATGTAAACCATAAGCTTCTCTATGAGTCCTGATCCAAACACAAACCCACATCATTTAGCGTAGATAATATATTTAAAAAAGGTCAAATTAAAAGATCAATTGAAAGAAATTAAATAAATCAGGAAAGTCAAAAAAGACAAATTAAAACTCCAGGTGTACACAGGAATATGTCTTTCTTGTTGAGTTGTGATTCAACAAACCCCCGCCATAATACCATGTACAAACAGGGACCTAAGTTGACTAGGGCCAAAACCAAAAAGGTTTATGAGGCAAAACGTGAAGTCCAGCAAAACAGTATTATTCATCTATTGCCAAAATGTGAATGGTGATCAGGCAGCTTCTATTGGTTGTGTCAGCAGTTGCTGTTAAACTGTTCAGACAAACAGCCTCCTGTTGTGTTGACACCGGCTGGTTAGTGAATAACATCAAAGGGCATGTGTCTCACGTGCAGAGGAAGCGACCCGTGTCAGCTTGCGGGATGCAAACAGTGAGGTGCGAGGTCAACAACTCTGAGCCGGATAGTAACTCCACTCATTCGGGAAGCTACTGTTCAAAAGAAGCTTTTGGTGGTGCTGCTTTGACCTTGACTTGAGTAGATGCCAGCAGAGCAGAAGAGTCTGGTTAGAATGAGCCCTTATTTATTTGAAAGGCTTTTATTTTGTGATAAGTGTACAGTTGTATAACAGAACTTCTGATAAGCAAGGTCCTGTTTAGAAGCAGTTGGAAAGGAACTAATCGAGTAAATCTGTCCTCATGTGGTTTACAGATCTTTGTTTTCAAAAGCAAGAATGTAGTGATTATGTAAAGCTGTGGACGTTGGAAGCTGTTGTAAAAGGTGAAGAAACTAAACAAATGGTCGCTCACGATGACATTTGAATAGGTCAAGTTGAGGCCAAAATGATCAAAGGTGGGATATAAATGAAGCAAAAGGCATGGATGAATAGATATAATATTGCACCTTTAAAAAAAATAAATCTAGTTGATTGACCACTCACTTTTTTTTTTCACAAGAATTTTATCTTCAAAGCCACACTACTCCAGTAGGAACATGTACATTCAAGCGGTCTACTTAAGTATTCCTTAAGTCTAAAGGAAAGGGAGGGCAAAGGAAGGACAGCATAGGAAGAGAGCTGAATCACACAGCATCACTTATCTAGTGGTACGTGGAGAAAAGGCTGGAGTCTGTTTCCTGGAAATGTGCTGATACTGCTGGTGTGGGCATTCAGTTGGTCACAGAAAGTGCATTTTTAATGAATGAAGTGATGAGGGCTGTTCTTTACTGAATGGACTGATGGCTTTATTTTATCTTAGTTAAGAAAAACTGCTTCGTTTTATCCAAAAACTCCTTTTCTTTATCCAATAGAGAATTGAAAGTTTTGAATTGAGCTAAAGTGAAGGTAAATGTTTGTCAGGCTTTTTTTCTGCAAATGTAATTCTAAATAATGCAAGTGAATGGGGCCAAAATCCATATTAGGCAGCTGCTTTACAGGGATCCACAACTTATAAATTAGGTTATTTTCTAGATAGCAAGGAGAAACAAATAGCAAATATACACCTTGGTCCATTCCTGCAATGCATGTTCACATGTGGCAGTGACAACCTTGTTTGTTGACATAGACAGGTTGGGAAGGTCACATGTGACAGATCGTAAGTGACAACAGGAATGTGCAAAGACTAACTGTTTTTAATCATTCAGATGTATTAGTCAGTTCTGTGAAAATCTGGACCCATTTTTTTGATTGTATAGTGGGATTTCATCTGAAAAGATATGTATTGTATATGACACATATACAAAACTGCATATACAGTAATTCTCTGTAATAGATATTTACGTAAAGAGTTTCATTTAGTCTCATTCAGAAAATAGAGAATATTCTCAGAATATTTCTTTGCAGTAGGACTGGGCAAATCATTACAAGGGTTCCTGTACAGATTTTACTGTAAGTGTAATCCTGTTTATCTCATAGTAAATGTTTGGCCATTGCTCTTTCAAAGAATAGATAGCATCAAAATAAGTTCATTTTCTGTAATTACCTACAGGGTACTGGCAGACAAAACAGAAAAAGAATAGAATACAGCATTGGAGTACAAATTCTGGTGCTTCATTTGAAAATATATCTTGAAAATAAAGTTAAAAATATTATGACAAAACATTAATTAATTCATGGGCGCCACGGTGGCGTAGTGAGTAGCACGTTCGCCTCACAGCAAGAAGGTCACTGGTTCAAGCCCCGGCTGGGTCAGTTGGCATTTCTGTGTGGAGTTGCATGTTCTCCCCCTGGTATTGGGGGGATTTCCTCTGGGTGCTCCGGTTTCCCCCACAAGTCCAAAGACATGTGGTAAAGGTGAATTGGGTAAGCTAAATTGTCCGTAGTTTATGTGTGTAAATGAGAATGTATGGTTGTTTCCCAGAGATGGGTTGTGGCTGGAAGGGCATCCGCTGCGTAAAACAAAAGCTGGTTAAGTTGGCGGATCATTCCGCTGTGGTGACCCCAGATTAATAAAGGGACTAAGCCGACAAGAAAATGAATGAATGAATGACATTAATTCATAAGAACGTCCCCTCAAAACCAAATGACTTAAATCTACATGACTTAGATACAACAATTTGAGTTTGTGTATATTGATAGACATTCGATTTCATTATGATATAAAAAGACAAACTTTCCAACAGAAATTCCTTTTATATTTCATTGTAACAAAAGATGTTGGACTAACAATTTAACTGCTTTAAGATCAGAAGCTTTTTGCTTGTGATAAACATTTAACAAGCAAAGTGCAACCATCTGCAGTTGAAACAGTGCAATGAAATTGCGGCCTAATGGTAATTAAAAAAGATGCAGGGTAACGAATTGCTATAAAGCTCTTGCGTATGATGAAGTCATACATTAAAGGCCTTAAACTCATATGGAAAACAGATGGAGCTCTGAACTTTCCTATATGCTCCTGTATGGATTCCACTGGTCAAATGCATTAGCTTGGGATGATTAAGCTCAAGGGAGGAATAGAAAACGATAAGGATCACTGGTCAGCTTTTTTTTCTCTCTGATTATAACAGCAACCTTCTTCACCGTTCAAGGTTTTGAAGGGCATGAGCAGAAATAGCACTACATTAGGTGTTCTATGCAGTTTTATGTGCTGTTACCTGGCCATTTATTTGTTAATACTGTTTTGTAGGCTTTTATTTTACCATTGTAGATTCATTAAGAGTCTATAGTCACCACGTTTGCCTGTCTGAGCTCTTTAACACAGTGGTGTTTGTTGAAACGTCTCTAAGCTTCTTCCCCGTCATTTGAGATCATATTCTTTGGCAGGATAAGAGTGTAATTAGCAGAATGCTTATATATGCCAGTCCTTTGATCAGAGTGTTTTTAACTGATAAACCTTGTCACTGTCGTCTCTCTGTAAGTCAAGTCTCCTCACTCTAATTATGAACAGACATTCGGGTTAGTTCATTAGGAACCCTGTTGAGAATAAGTCATACTTATGTTCAATGTTATGCCAATGTTAAAGGGGTAGTTCACCCAAAACTGAAATGTTGCTATTAATTTATTCAGCCTCAGGAAATCCAAAATATAGAAGGAGAATTTTGTCTTTATTAGAACATTCAAGATGATTTTTAGCTGAAACTGAAACCGTGGTCCTTGGTAATTAAAAAAACTTGACTGCTACCAGTACTTTGAAAGTCAAAGAAGACAACTCCATCTTTCATTCATTCATTCATTTTCTTGTCGGCTTAGTCCCTTTATTAATCTGGGGTCGCCACAACGGAATGAACTGCCAACTTATCTAGCATTTGTTTTACGCAGCGGATGCCCTTCCAGCCACAACCCATCTCTGGGAAACATCCATATATTCTCATTCACACACATACACTTTGAACAATTTAGCCTACCCAATTCACCTATAGTGCATGTCTTTGGACTTGTGGGGGAAACCGGAGCACCCGGAGAAAACCCACGCGAACACGGGGAGAACATGCAAACTCCACACAGAAATGCCAACTGACCCAGCCGAGGCTCGAACCAGCGACCTTCTTGCTGTGAGGCGACATCACTACCTACTGCGCCACCGTGTCGCCTCAACTCCATCTTATGAAACATTAAAAATGAAAGAAGAAATGTTGCAACGTACAGTAATGTTCAGTTTGGTTTCACTTAGGCTTTGTTCAAATAAGGCTGTGTTTACACTAGTGCGTTTTCATTTTAAAATAGCATTTTAGGATCAAACAGCTCCACATCCAAACTAAGTTTTTACTGTGGTTCAGAAAAACGATCTCTGTTCACACTAAGCAGCTAAACACACTAATTCATGCTCACCCGCATGCACATATTTTGTCGGCATTCATACAGTGTACTGGTTCTGTAATTGTCCCTTGAGAAGGGCTTGACGAATCTGCAGAAGACCAGTCAGAGAATGAATGTGGATAAACACACGTTGTTTTCAAAAGTTTGCATTGAAATCCATCTTCACTGAAACAGAACACTAGTTTTTGCAAATTAAAATGTGGTCTTTCAAAACGCTCTATTTTAACAGGATGTGGATGCCAGGTGTAACTATAACAAAACCTATATGTTTTAAAACAATGAAGCACTTACTGTACTGTATGAAAATGGTGCCGTATTGTCAGCGGTCCCAGTTATTCATTTTGCTTTTGGTTTGTTTGTTTTGTTTGTTTTTGTCTGAAAGTGCTAGTAGCCAAAAGCTGTTTCCATCCACCTATTTTTATGCACATTTTGGATATGTCCATAAAAATGGTTGATAGAAACGGCAAGATGTGCATACATATAAAACAATGTGCATATTAAAAAACCTATGTGCATAACTGAGTAGCATAAACTTTTTATTGAAAAGAAAAAATGCGCATAAACTATGATGGAAACACTTTTACCAATCAAATTCCAGTATGGACAAACCAGCAGGCTGAGCACATTGTGAAACATCTGAAATGTTGTTTTGGTTATTCTAAAACACTTTAACCATTTCAGTATTAGTGATATTATTTTACTATTATCCTCCAGAACTGTCAAAAGCGCCTGGACTTCACGTCTCACACATTCACACTTAAATAAAGAAAAGATTTACGCAGCTTTTCCTACCACAGCAAATTCCAATTTACTTTTGATATTTGGCGCCAGTTAATCAGGAAGTAATGATTTTGTTCTCTTTGACTCATTGGATGGAAACGGTGCTTTATTCGCACATCTTTTATGCGATATTCCAGTTTTATGCATACATTTAATTCACATCTCTGGATGGAAACATAGCTACCAACTTGACTTTTTTTCTCACAATTAGAACCAGTTTCAGCTAAAACATTCTTATTTAGCTTCCACTGAATGGAAAAAAGCCTTGAAAGACATGAGATTTTTTCTAATTCTTCTTGTCTTTAGTTTTTACTATAAATAGCACATTAGTAGACATCTTTGGTCTAATCACTGGACCTACTATTTAGCCTAGCATAGTGTTTTTCTGCTCGTATTATAATGTATTTTTGTTGGATGTTGGATCATCTTCCTCAAGGCCTTTGTGCTTCCTGTCATAAAAAGAAGACTGGCGTACAAATCGCAAATGTCTCAAATGACATTGAAAAATATCACCCATTAGTGACAGACACAGGCATATACTTTAATAGACATATAAATTCAGATTTTTTTATTGACCATTTGAGTCCTGACCATTCAGTTCAGTTTAAATTACCACATTGCCAGCACAAGACACAGAGCAGCATTTGACCTTGAAAGTACGTGCAAGCCCTGATACAAAGACCTCATTTAAAGCCAACATATTTCAGGATTCAGTGTATAAAATCTGCACCTTTTGCTTATAAATGCTTAAACAATGAGCAAATAAACTTACCCAGCTTGGTTCTGTACACTGAAAAAAATGCAGGGTTCCACACAATTTATTTATGTTGACCCAACACAAATCAATGATGTTAACTTTACATTTTTAATAAATTTTTTTGGATTGAACATAAGCAAATTAAGTTGACCCAATGAAATCTCAAGAATTGTGTTGTTTTAGCTCATTTTAAATAAGTAGTTTGAACAACCAAAATTAAATATTTTTTTGAGTGTAATTCCTTCAGGAAGCTGTTTCAAATCTTAAAGGAAGAAATATATAGTGATGACATGTAGATCTAGATCCTGCGCTCTTTCGGTAAATTGTAAAAAGTGGTATTTTTTTAAGGCTGCAGAACACACGAAGAACTGAATTGTACTGTATTTGGCATTGTGGTTGATTCTAGTCTGGAAAAACATTTCCTTCTGCTTTGATGATCCTCTGGTCGTTCTGCCAATTGAGTTACCAGACTTTGAAAACATTTCTTTAGTGCTGCCAGTGACACCATACCATACTATTGTTTGAAATCCCGCTTTTCAAAGAAAGCAAAATGGTCATCACCATGGTCACAGCTCAAGCAAAACAAGGGCTGTTTTTTTTTTTTTTTCTCGAAAGATGCAGCTTCGGGTTGTCATTTGTAAAAAGAAAGGCATGAATAATTTGATGGCAACAACTATGATATCAAATTCCAGATCATCTTAACCCAGAGCACCAAGAAATGCATATCCTTTATTGAGGCTTTACTGTATTTAAAACATGGCTAAATTTAAAGCTTGTGCATTATGTCCATGCCTCTGAAAAACTGTATTGTGGTGTGAACTGAATGTGTTTTTTCATATTGTTAGACAGGCAGTGTAAAGTTTGGGGTTGGTTTGATTTTTTATGTTTTAGGGGACATTGACATGATGAGAAACAAATGGTTTCAAATTATTTTCAAACAAAATGTTGTCAAAATTAACCCAATATATAAAAATGTAAAAAAATAAATAAAAATACAAATGCAGTATTACGCATGATGTCACAAAATTACTTACACCAAGAGGACAACATGATTTTAGCTAAACTTGCACCTTCAAACTGTTTGCACTTGTAACCCCCAAAAGGTGAAGCCATGTGCATAACATGAATGACCAAAATAAGTTAAAAGCTTTCTGTTTTTATGTTTCCGTTTTCTGTCTCCAGTGCATTAATTAATGATGTAATGAATTACTAATTACATCATTAAAATTGTATTTACATTATTTTTCTAATCACTGTGTCGAAAAAGTAATTGAATTACTCAATAAAACAATCAACTGCTTATTGTACTACAGGAATAAGAATGACTAAATTTTGTACAAAAAATAACAGTGCAATCTGTGCATTAGAATAATCCTTTTATTCACTTTCCTTGGTGAGGTGATGACGTAATGATGACGTATTTATTTTGAGCTGCATAAGGCTTAAATAAAAATGGTGTTTTTCGAATGATGATAAGAGTTTGATCTAAGGTTTACGAGAACTGAAAGGCTACAGTGCTTCTTGTTTTTTTCGTGTCCAACTAAAAACATGACAAAAGGTGGATTGGATTGCTTGTTAGCGAAAATTGATGGCACTGGATGAGTATGTCAAGTTGCGGGAGTGTTTGCCAATGCACTGTCCATACTGTTGAAAATATCACCACTATTGACATACCTGCCAACATTCTCGTTTTTCCCGGGAGTCTCCCGTATTTCACATCCATCTCCCGCCACCCTCCCGGTTTGTTATTTCTCCCGGGAAACTCCCGTAATTTGTACGTCCCAATGCAGTTTTAAAAAAAGCACGTTTGTTCATATTTGTCGAGTTGCCAGATCTTGAATGTTCATTACCTCACACAATTGCCGCAATATTCAAATCTTGTAACATATTTTACCTCAATCTGGCAACATGCGTTAAAACTCAGGTGAGCTGTTGATGTGCAGGAGGTAGATGCGGGACTTGAATGGTGGCAGTCGCATCAAGCAGCTGCGTCAGTAGTAGTACACATGATGGAAGGAAAAGAGTCAGGTTGTGCTTCGGCAAAGAAAAAAATATATACATGTAAATTTAACAGCAGCTGGACGGAAGAATTTTTGTGTAGAAGCCACCTTGACGACGCCCACGCTTTCTGCAAGGTATGTCGTATTGATTTTAATGTTGGACACGGTGGGAAAAACTACATTACTCATCATGTGAAATCACAACGGCACTAAAATTGTAAATTATGTTGAAATTATTAATAATGTTTAATTGCTTAGAGAGTTTATTGTTATCGTTTCGCTTTACAAGACCTCATTGTGTCACCAGGAGCCATGGATGTTGCTTTGGGCTCATTTATATGTTTTTTTGTATTTTTATTTTTAATCTGAACAACCATCACCATTCTACTGAAGAAAAAAACGCATACTGTATGTGTTGGATGACCTGTGGGGGAGTAAACATACAGGAATTTTTTATTTTAATATGTTACAATGTTAAAAGTCACAATAAAACATAAAAAAAATGATATGAGAAAATCTCCCGGAATTTCAAAACCAAATGTTGGCAGGTATGACTATTGAAGACATGATACTGAGCCAAGAAGACACACCGAGACGCATTAATGACTCTGAAATGTAAAGATTGCTTTATTTCTGTGCTTGTTGATTTAGTTTGCTAGTAAAAAACTGAAGCGTTCTGTCAGTATTTGGGTTATCATTGTTTAGCAAGGTAATGCTCTGATATAAATAAAGCAGAAAAAAAGGTGAGGTGGAAACGAATACATGTCATATAATTTTATCTATTTGCCATCTAATTACAAAATATAATTAAAGTTGAAGGTAGTTTGACGAAATTCTGACAGAATAAATTTTGCTTGGATTTTTTGAGACACGGTATAAATATATGTGTTTCTTTAGGAAACAAATAGAATTACTTCGCTAAAACAAAACTAAATTTTATTAGATTATGTAACCACATGTACTTTCTATCAATTTAATGCATTTTCACTGTATAAAAATGTCATTTCATTAACACGTATTTATCCAGTAATGTATCTCTAGCATTGTGCTAAATATATAAAGCATCTTTTAAATTATTATTGAAGGGACTGACACATTTTCATCTGTTTTTTAAAAATTTTATTTAAGAAAACCATTTCATAGTTGTTCACTTGTCATATTGGAGGTATCCTGTCAACAAACTGTACACTGACAAAGGTGGATATCAAACCGCTGTCTGAACACAATCTTATACAGTATATCGGTTTGCTGTTTACCAGAGATCTGAAATGACCAAAATACATCTCGCAGCCTACAACAGGCCCTAAGAAGGATAAATGAACAAGTCAACCTAGCAATGGAGACAAACTGTGTAGATGTTTGCCAGCACATTATACTTGTTTAGAGCCAAACAAAGTCCTATTCTTTTAAGGGCCAGTGAGTTCAGTGTGACAGAATGGAGATATTAAGATCCTAAAATCCGGCTTGGAGGAGCTTCTCTGTCTGTTTTGACTCTTTTCTCTTAGTATCAATGTCTGTCTGACAGACTTTCGCAACTCTTCCGCCCTGTCCCTTGAAACATGGAAATCCTCAGGAAACAGAGGTCAACACTGATGATGTCACAGTGTTTACGATGAAGAACTTGTTGTTCGAGTGTGAACACGTGCCTGTTAAGGGACAGCGTAGGAGTTTCTTGTGGAACAATGCAGGGGTGAGGCTCTGAAAGAACTTTTTATAGGACAGGGTGGATGTTGTATTGTTTATTATGCAACTTTCAGTTTTTTGGTTTATCACGGACACTCAGGATCCCTGTTTACATTCGACTCAGTGGATGAGATGATGCTGTGTCATGGTACAGTGGTTTTGTTTTCAGGCTTAATACTGGGTCGGCCATTACGTGCACGTTTATGGCAGTTATTAGACAATCTGTGAGGAGGCATTAGTTTGATGAGGTTGTTCATTATGAGCTTCATCATAGTTTGTTCTGTCACTCCAGAGACCATATCAGGATGTAATCTAAATCTGCCTGATGCACGTTCCTGGTTTTATTAAGGATGATTAATTGGTTCATATTATTGCAGAGAAAACAAAATGTTGACCTTGCCATCCTTTATCCATATGGAACAACTTGCTCTCCTGTCTTTTTCAGTTGACATGCATGTCTGTTTTAAACGGTGATGAAAAGTTTGAGTTTTTGATACACATCTATGATTCTGTCACGATCACCAGTGAACTAGCCTATGCAGATCACTGGAGAACTACACATATGCCACTACATAAACTACAACTACCATGATGCTTTGTACCAATCAACACCCGTTACAGCTGTGAACAATCTGGACTGATATGCACACACACATAGGTTTCACTGATTACTCTGACTATAAAAACCCTTCAGTCACTCTCTCCCATTGCAAAGTCTTGTTTATCTGTAAAGTGTGCAATTCTGAGTGTTCTTGTTTTCCCTGCTCTGTTTGTGTCGTGATCCTTGGACTGATTTACCGTATATGATGTTGGTCTGTAACACCATGAAGCATTTCTTAGTGGTGGGCAGAGCATGGCCTCATGAAACTCTGAAACAGTCGAAGCAAATGTGTCGAAGCTTCGAAACGTTTCGAAACCCATAATTTTTATGTATTGCTCTAGAGCAGCTTCAGCAAAGAAACAGTTACGCAAATTGAGGTATTACACCCCACATTGTAGAGTTGAGGTTAAAGTGATTTAGTGAAGTTCTGAGAGTTCCTGACTATCATGCAGAGATAATGAGCTCGAATCCAGGGAAATGCAGCTGTAGATGTTAGTTTTTAAATGCTTTGTTCTTGTAACGTGTTTTGTTTTAACATTAGTCTGACATCTGAATGAAAACTTTGTGAATAAATATGTCTTGTTTTGGTCAAAAAAGGTAACATTAATAAAATACATCAAGTCATAATCTCAGAGTATTTGTACAAGTCAGCATTCGAACTCGGGCCATTTGCAGTACAGTAACTGCACACGCACAGTCTACTAGGCTACATGAGACAGAGTTTTTTTCTAACCCTGTCAGTTAAACACAGATTCGCCAGGTCTCGAGACGCTTCTGAAATGACCAATGCTTTTAATTGCTTTAGTCACATGACCTGGTGTTTCGAAACACTAATCACGTGAACTGGGTGTTTCGGATCATGCATTGGTGCAGTGTTTCGTATCACTTGCGCTTCGGGATATCGACACTGTGTTGAAACGTCAGTTTCAAGTCAGCCAGCCCTAGCGTTTCATTGTCTAAGTCTTTCCGTGTTTAATCCTTGCCTTGTTTTATCATTTATGTAGATTTTTTGCTGCCTGTATTGACCTCCTCGTCTTTGACTTTGACTACGCGTCTGGATTACCCCGATTATACTGCCTGTACCTGCTTGACCATATCTGTTACACGTGCTCACCAAGGTTGCATTTTTAAGATACAGTAAAAACAGAATTGTGGAAAAAAATTATTTAAAAGAGCTTTTGTTAATTATATAAAAAAGCTTATATAAAAATAATATTGGGTGAACAAGAGCCTTTGTTTATAATTGAGCCCAATAATAATTTAACATATTAAATCATTTTCAAATTACTACATGGCACTGAAATCTGGTCAGCTTTGTCATTAACAAGATTAAAGAACATTTTACAATATAAAACGGTTCTTTTAAATTGTAAGAAAATATTTCACAATGTTAATGTTTTAAAGTTTTTGTCTTCCCAAAAATACAGCCTTAGGTGAGCTTAATAAACTCAATAAAACACTCATCTTCAGTAGATGATGACACTCATACAGTATAAACACTCAAACCTTCTGTTCGTTTCATTGTCAAGTCAATTCGTAGTCACATAACTTTAATCTTAATCATACACTACCTTTCAAAAGTTTGGGGTCAGTAAAATTTTTAAATGTTTTAAAATAAGCCTTAATGAATAGAATAATTTTATATATATAAAAAATAAAAAAAAAACGACCCCAAACTTTTGACCAGTAGTGCACATTTTGTAAGATAACTTTTGATCAAAGTTAATTCAGTATTTTTTTTCTCTGAGAGTAAATGCACCTCGTTTTATTATTAGGCTTTCACTTTTGGTCTTATTTTCTTTCACAAACACATACCACAAATCTGACTAAGTCTAAGAATAAAGGGTTGACACCAAACTGTCATGGCGGCGGCTCTGGGCTCCACAGGCCTGCTGGTAAAGGGGGGATGGGGAGGGGGCAAGGCGGGCCAGATCTAAAAATGTGTGATTCATTTATGAGGGAAGGCAGCGCTGGCTCCACGGGCAAACCTTACAGTCTACAGAGGAAAAGAGTTCAGTCTCCTCTGAGGTTAGAGACACACATGCCCTTTGTAGGTTTATCTTAAACATTTAGCTTCAAATGGAAGTTTTACGGGAAGCAAATCGCACATAGAGGTGGTCTTGAGTGTTTATTGCTGAAAAAAAAAATTGAAAGTTTTAGATATCTGAGTGGAATCAAATGATTCACTGTTATTGTGGCGTTTTGGCTCAGATGCGCCTTATGACATCACTGGTCTGCCTGAGCTTTTGTTCATTTTTAGCTTGAGACATGTGTTAGCCATAAAAGCAGGTCATTAATAAAAAAAGCAAAGTAGTCTAGATCACGTATCTGCAATTTTATGATTTTACTCATGCTCTAAGAGGCAGTTTGTCATTGGTAAAATTTCAGCTGCGCTCTGAAGCAGTCAGACATTTCTGTGCCATTTAAAGTCTCGGAGGACCTGGCTTGAATTGTTTCCACGTTGTGCCCAAGTTTTAGCTTTTTTTGAATGTTATTGTGTTGCTATGGGATGAAGACATAATGTGGGGCCTGAGAGGGCTATTTAAAAGGTTTTTTTTATATATAAAAATATTTTTATATAAATGTTGTGTTGTCTGTTTTTTGCTTTAGTGCCTTAAATTTGGGTTCATATAAAGTGATTCCAACCCAGGCTCATTGAAAAAAAAAGATTGTTCCACGTTTCAGATAACTAATCCAAATAGAGGGCGCTGTCTACATTTTTGCAAATCTTAGGGTATGTTTTGTTATACATGTGTACATTTGACCTGACCTAAACACTAAACACCTTGAAACCCAACCAAGGTGTTTTCAAAAGAAGGCATGGGACGATAACCGTTTTCAAGGTATACTGCATTTTGGAAAAGTCAAGGTTTTAAAACTGCCAAAATTTTCTGCAATACCGTTCCTAAGGTATGTTTAAGATTTTTTTATTTATATTTATTGTTCTTTATTTATATATTTTGTTGTTGTTGTTGTTGTTGTTGTTGTTTTAGGACACTGCATCTCCAGCAGAAGATATCCTGTTTTAAATTGTAAAGAAATCAGTATTTTTCAAACAAATGAAGACAGCAGACGTCAATGATTCATTTGAATTATTTAGCCTGACATGTTTACTATTCCAAAATGTTTTAAATGTTTCTCAAAATAAAATATATTGTGTTTTTACCCAGAAACTTAAAAAGAATATATTTTAGAGCAGTAATCACAATATCATGAATCATATCGTCAGCATCCTATACCGGTCCATGCTTACGCTGGCCACATGGTTTTACCCTGATTCTACATTGCTTTTACCTTTATTGTGGAACCATGTTTCACCTGGATTCTTCAAACTGACCTTGCCTAAAAAGTTGTCAATATAGAGGCCAGGTGAGGCAAATGTATTTGATTACAAATCATAGACACTATTAAGTTGTTTTGTGGTATTTGTTTGATGTTGGGCAAATAACTGCACGAAAATAATTCTTTATTCATTGATAATATGCCCCCAGTAAATTGCATTAGTGTGCAAAGGAACAAAAGCTGTTGGCATCATAATGCCCCGAAGTGTTTATTTTAGCAAGAAACCGCTGTCAAGCGTAAGCTGAAGTATATTTTTGTGGTTTCGCAAAAATGTAAGCTGAGGCACATTTTTCCAATGAGCCTGTGTTGGGTGGTTATATCCCAGGCGGTTTCACAGGAATTGACTAATTCAGAATTTTTGATATAACAAATTAACATTTGAGTTTTGGAATTATTTTTCGATAATTGGGAGTTGTTGTATGATTTGTATTTTCAGTTTGCACAATTTGAAGGATAATATAAATGCAGTTATTGTTTCACTGTCTAAAAAGAAAAGGACGAGACCAAACAGCAACAAACAGACCAAACAGCAACAAATACTGAAAACTAGAGATGCTCACGTTGAAGATATTTATTTGTGAGTAATTTAAATACATCAGATTTTTTTAAACAAGTACAAAAACCTTTTAATTCTTAAATTGAAAAAGCCAGTCAACAAGGATGATTTTTTCATTTAGTCAAACCCCCAGCATTTCAAATGAAGTATAATGCATTTGAAAGTGTGCCTGAACACAGACGCTGAACACATGCACACTGTCATATGGAGAATACTTAGCTTGAAAGGCTGTGTGTTCGACTGTGAGCGGTTGCTAATGTATGCATAAAAAAATTATTTAGGCTTGACGGTTTGCTGGAGGGAAAGAATCAATGTCCTGCTCTCAATTCAGTGCGTATGAACTAAACAAGTTTGCCGAAAACCTGAAGATCGCATTATGTAGTCTGATTAGACAATAACCCATAGAGCATCTTTATAGCGCTTCAGTGGAAGAACAAATGATTTCACATGATCAATGTTGCAAATGTAATTATTTGACTAATGAGTGAGAAATAGCACATATATGATATCATATGGAGATCAAATATGTATGTGCGTGTGTTTAGCAGGTGATTTTCTAAATGTCTCTGAGAGACATGACTGGTGGTAATGGATGGCATTGATAAAACTCGCATTAAGAGCTTTCCCTGTGGCAGTGCAGATGGAAACTATACCTCCCTCATTTTTTATTTGCATTGAATTTGCCTGTGTGTGTCTGCAAGGGGAGGAATGAAGTTAAAGGAAAAAAAAAGGAAAGAAAGTTAGCATCGTTTTCGGGGCCTCTTTTGACCTCTGTGTGCTAGAAGATGCTGTGAGAGGCAGCGGTCTCTAAGGGCCTTTAATGGTGAATGTGGATCAGTCTGGAGTATCTGGGTTGGAAAGTGTGAAAATGTGAAAGTCATACCTCTGCTAACTGCATCCTTCTACTTCTGACAAACATCATTTAGATCAAAACAGAGCTTTTATTTTGGAAAAAGAAGTATATAATGGTATGAAAATGTCTAATTGCTTTCTCATGTTCAGTGCCATCAGATCTTTGAGAGTTCTTTAATGTTTATTGTAAGCCCTCACCTAATTTTACCTATTTTCACATGTAAAACTCAATCTTCTAGCACTATAAAAAAAATAAAAATAAAAATGATATCTGCGTTCTGGCATTCTGAGCAAACATAGCAGTGCATCTAAATGAATTGTGCTCCCCTTGTGTGACCTAATATTTTGACACACACTGTAATATTTAATACATTTAATACAGAAATGCTTTGTATATTTAGCTTTAAGTAGATTATGAAGTTGGTCAGCTTTCAAAACATTTAGGTATTGTGGAAGTCTAAGCTTCCATTTGGACTTCACCCTCTGCAGATCAAGGAAATGACTGTAATACTTGTAATGGTGGGAAGATTGCAGGCAATTTTGTTTTCTCCTGAGTGTGTCAGGGCAGGTTAGGTAATCTCTCCTTCCTTAGTCTTTCTCAGACTTAGTTCCACTTGTGACTTTTCAAGGTTTTGTTTTGGATGAATGTTGTCTGCACAAGCAGATCTGCTGTGGTTTAATCTGTTGCATGTTCACATACTGAATAAAGCAGGTCCCATTTAAATTATGTTTCATTACGCTGTAAAATAACCTTGTTTACAGTACGTATCTGCAGATGAAGCTGATATGTTCTGTCCTACTTAAACTCACACAAGCATTTTGTTTTTATTCATTAAACCTTGTTAATCTTGATAGTAATTTTTGTCTCTTTATTTTTCGTTTGGTCATTCTTTTTTCTGTCTTTTGGCATAAATATTGCCAAAATATGTATATATTCACCTTCATTTAAAAAAAAAAAATGACTTTAGGGAAATTAAAGACACAGCTGTCCCACTTCTTACTAGACATAGGCCGGTATAAGATTCTGACGGTATGATAACCTTAAATAAAAATATCACGAATTCACTGTATGACGGTATTGTGTTTACTGCTCTAAAATATGCTCTTTTTAAATGTCTGGCTAAAAAACAAAATCTTTTCCTCTTTTGAACACAATATATTATATTTTGAGAAGCATTTAAAACATTTTGGGGCAGTAAACATTCAATCATTTTCTTTTCGGCTTAGTCCCTTTAATTATTTGGGGTCGCCACAGCGTAATGAACCACCAACTTATCCAGCATTTGTTTTATGAAGCGGATGCCTATCCAGCTGCAACCCCTGCAACGTTCCAGAGGCGAACGTGCTACTCACTACGCCACCGTGGCACCCCGGCAGTAAATCATTGACTTCTGCGGTCTTCATTTGTTGTCTTTACAATTTTCACCTAAAAAACAAACAAAAAAATGTAAATAAAAAATCTTATACATACTTTAGGAACGATATAGCAGAAAATTTTGGCAGTATGAAAACATTGACTTTTCCATACCGCGGTATACCTTGAAAACAGTTATCGTCCCATGCCTACTTCTTACAGATTAAAATTTCCAAACAAACTGCTTTGGAGCAATGTCAAAAAAACGTTATATTTGAAGTCAGTAAGATTACTGATTGTTTTCTTTTAAAATTTGTTAATTGTCACAAATAGCCTCTTATGAAAGTCAGGATTGTGTATAAGGTTTCACACCTAGGTAAGATGAAGTTTCCAAGCGTGATGTAGTAAGTCATCTGGAGAGATTTTCCTCTCTGGATAGGGAACAGAGAAAAGAGGAGAAGAAAGGGGCAGATGGGAGAAGAGAAGCCTGGGTCAGTGGATAGACATACAGACAGCAATACGAATCATTTCTCTCATGGCAAGATAGAACCTTTTTGTTTTGGCTGTGAACAGCAATCCTCTTATGAAAAAGACTGTGAGAGAGAATAATTTTAACTTCATCTGTGTGTCTCTCTCTCTCTCTCTCTCCTTTTCTCTCTCCCTCCCCTCTGTCCCGCTTTCTTTCACAGCGATGGCCTCTCCTGTGCAGCTGTTCACGAGCTTGCCTCATCTGGACTAGGAGCGGAATTCATCTGACACTCACACGGACACGCACACACACACATCTCTAAAAGAAAAACACACCGCGTAGCCATGTACAGCGTGGAAGACCTTCTCATCTCTCATGGATACAAAGTCCCACAAAGGAACAGCAACAATGTCCCTGTCTCACACTCGTCTTCCCCTCAACCCGCAACCTATGAGAAATGTCTGCCGACAAGAAACGACAGCCGGTGTGAAATCGCTGAGAAGCGGAAAGGACACAGCGGCGTGAATGGCTACGAGGGGGACCATGTTTACAGCGGCGGAGGCATCAGACAAGCTCCTGCCAGGGGATTCCCCGGTGACGCTGAGAACAGGGTCAGGAAGCAGAGGACACAAGACGTGGACAACGGGAATCTGGGAGATGGACGTTTGCCAGAAGACAGCCTGACCACTGACAGTGGGTGAGTTGTGTTGATGAGTTGCTTTTGACCTCTTCGTCGTCTTCCCCACACTCTTGCATCGCTGCTGTCATTCCTTCTTTTTCAATTGTTCCTTTGATCTCAGGTTTAAGCTGTCTTGCATGATGAAGAGTGTTACGTAAAGGTGGGAGCTGTCAAGGACTTCCCTTTCACATCAGGAGAGAGCCCAGTTTTCCTTTTTTAAATGATCCCCCTTGTCACCTTTCACTCTCCAGTCTTATTTTTGGTTTGCACTTTCTTTCATCCTCTGAAATCCACATCTTTGTACTTCCTACATTTCCATGTACTTCGTTTCCTCAGTCTTACTCATTTCCCTGCACTCTTTCCTACCTCTCTCCCCCTGTAGCTGATGAATTCATTAACTATGTTTAGTAGATTTTGCAGTGCGGTTTTATTTCCTTCTTATTTCACATGGGACTGTAGTGGAATAAACACCAATGTTGTCGGAAAGCTCGCAGCACCCCCTGCTGAGTGTGCTTAGTTCTGCAGGCAGAGCCAGCAGGAAACTACATGTCCCATGAGCCTTTTGTCAGATCAATATTCCATTCCTTATTACAATCTCTTATATAACACCATTATTATTAAAACATGATGAATATAAATGTGCGCATCTGCATTCTACCAGCCATATTGTCACAGGACATCTTCAAAGATTATTATTATTCTTTAAAAAAGATGCTTCAAATGAGAATGGTTTTTTGTTTATCAGTTAAATTAGAATTGTTCTCTGTCAGAATCATCAGAATGTCAATTAGACAGATAGATAGATAGATAGACAGACAGACAGACAGACAGACAGACAGACAGACAGACAGACAGACAGACAGACAGACAGACAGATAGATAGATAGATAGATGCACATTTATTTGGACATTTATTGGCAGACTATCAAGCATTAGTGCATCTTTGCACTTTCAAGTAATTGCTAGTCACATGGTTTGAGACTCAGCAGTTCAGGGCAGGAAGCAGCTCCACTGCTGTGACTAGATTATCCTTTCATGAGTGCAGGTCAGGATTGTTTAACATGCAGATCATATGCTCTCGGCTGCCAAGATATTGGATGAGAGTACAGACCTTTAGTGCTGACTCAACGGTTTGCACCACACAAACTAGTCATGTTCCTTCCTAAGAGAAAATGCTTATTTATCATGGTTTATTTTCACCTTTAAAGCCTCCTTTGAGGTCTTCTGCTTGGTTGACAGCATTGCCAACTTGCACATTTCTCTTTTAGTTTGGTGTTAGTTTGATGTGTGCCTCTTGTTTAGTGCTATACAGTATGTGTCTAGATCAGTGGTTCTCAAACTGTGGTATGTGTACCACTAGCGGGCTTCCTTCTAGTGGTACTCGGAGAAATCGCTGAATAATTAAAGTTAAAAAATTAACACACTTTTAACCCTTTGACATGTACGATAACACTGATAGTTTTAATAGGCTACACCTTTTATTTTATTTTCAATTTCCTAATGTTTGCTATGCAATCTATCATTTTAGGCAATATTTGTAACGGTTGTTGGGGGCGTATCTCTCATTTATATATTCCAATGTTGACAGGTATAGTTTAAACACTTGCTTTCTGACACACAAAGCCTATTCTAATGCGCAGTAAGCAGATCTAATTTCTAATTAAATATGTAAATCCAATCCATGTATTTAAAATACAAGTTAATGTTTAGATTTTAAAGAAATACAAATAAGTCATATATACAGGCAACATATAGTTCAAAAATAGTTTATTTATGAATATGTTGACATATAGCCTATATTTATGAGGTCCAAGGAATTTGATGAATAGGCTGCTTTATGATAATACTTTTTAGTTGTTGTTTTTTTTACTTCTTAAGTACAGTGCCATTTTTAATTAACTTTTAAAGCACATTTTAATTTTATTGTTGATGTTTATTTATTTATTTTCTTACCTGTAAGCACAGTACAGTGTTAATGTTTAAACTATTTAGAATGTTCAAAGTGGCTGACGATAATAAATACTCATAATAATGAGGCAGAATTAATCTGCCACTTTTTGGAACTGTGCAGTGCTGTACTGGATTTCAATACTGGTCATTATGGTGGTACTTGAGAGGACAAATTTTTTCTGAGGTGGTACTTGGTGAAAAAAGTTTGAGAACCACTGGTCTAGATTGTTATACAGTTTAGCTTGTTTTACCTAATTTAGTGGTGTTTTAATGGTTATACATTGTGTAACTGTGAACAAGTTGGATTGCGACCACTGTCTTAAAGAACCACTGACTTTGAGTCAATTGGCCATTTTCAAATACTGACCTTTTAATTACAAGAAGTTAATAACATAATTAAAAAGTTAATTAATGTCTTTTTAATAACAAGAAGCTTAGAATCCAATACACTGCCTGTTAATGTATGCCTTATCAAATATAAGAACTGACCTATATTTATTTATTTCCATCTATGTGTGTTTAATGCAGGTTTTTTGAAGCCCACAGAGGAATACACTCTCAGCCTAGATCTGAGCAGGATGTGTCCTACTGGCGGAGAAGAGGTCAGGACTTTAGTGTGCTTTTGGATTATGCAGACTTCAGGGACCCACGTGGAAGTGGAGGAGGAGGGGTTCCCAACAAACCAGAGGGTATGCAGCGGAGACCAGAATCTGCCTTAAGTACAGAGGAACATAACCGTGAAAGACAACGACGGGCAGAGAGCGCACGTGCCAGAGAGAGAGAGATGGCCCTACACCAGTGGAGAATCGCTGCTGAAAGGAAGTACCAAAGTTTGGGAACAGAGGAGTGGCGTCCAATGACCAACATGAGCCGCCAGCCATCTGAAAACGAGGTGGCACAGGACCAACGCAGACCACGAACTGCAGAAGGAGCTGTTCCACCCAGAACCAAAAACAAGTCGCAGTCATTGCCCAGAATGCAATCTGAAAGCCTCCAATACTTCACCATACCAACTGCTGGGCAAGATTCTTATGGGGGTTATAAGTTAAATGGACACCACATAAGAGACCCTCATGGACGACATCTTGATGGAGAGAACAGGCAACGTTGGACTGACCGATCAGGTGCCCAGTCTGCACCATTATCAAAACCCAGATTCAGCAGACCACTCAGACCTCCTTCTTACGAAGCACACCAGCAGATGCGTGGGAGTGCAGAGATGCTCACAGGGGAGCTCGCCCCGCGTGCGAGAGACAGAACTCCGCTCCCCTTCTCAAGGCAAGAATACTTTGTACAAGAACTAGGCGGCTCTGGCGCAGAGCCCCCTGGTTACATCCCTCCTCCATCCTACAGAAGGCAGCCTGTCATTAAAGGAGGGCACAGAACTTATCCTATATCAATGGCCAACCATCAGTATAGAGGAGACCCATATATGCAGAGTTCTGCCATGACAGAAGTGCAGGAATGGTTTATCAGGCAGACAGGGATGGCTTGGCCAGACCATTACAGAGATGGAAGAAGAAGTATGCCCTGCAGGAGACAGGCATATCCAGGCTACAGCGAAGAACGGATGGGTAATGTTCAGTACATTCCCTTTGACGATCCCCGTGTCAGACACATTTCAGGAGCGGGGATAGATGGGAACTCTCTGACAGATGCTGACAAAATCAGAAACATCAGAAATGAGATTCCAGTCAGCCTCATATCTGAAAAATCGAATGACAGTGCCTTGCCTTTCACAGAGAAACCCTCTGACCACACAGATCCAAGTAAAAGCAATATTAGTGATTCGATCAATGAAGACAGTATGCACAAAAAAGTGTTAAAGGAGACAGAATGTTCAAACACAGTACCTGATCAAAACTGCAACAGGCATCTAGTGACTCATGGCAATATAGTTGCTCTTCAAATGACAACACAACAAAATTCAAGCCTGGGTTTAATTGAGACAGTGACACAAGTAAAGAAATTTGAGGCTAAGACTTTGGCCGAGAACAAGAAAAACTCTAAGAAAAAGCTTAAAGAGACAATGTTTTGCCTGGTGTCTGTCCCTATCAGTATGCAAGCAAACAGAAGTGTCTCTGACCCAAATAACAATCAAAAACTGATTGGTTCAATAGAAAACACAGTGGTGCAGCAGGATAACCAAAACGTGTTAAAAGCATCAAGCAAAGAGACACATATACAGTCCAGCAGTTCTCCAATTAAAAATTCTCCTTCAAAGAAAGAAATCGCAGATACCAGGTCACTAGATCCAAGCCAAGACAGTGAAGTATTTTATGCAGGATCCTGGCCTGGAGATCAGTACAGAAATCAGGAAACTCAGACGGGATCTCCAGAAGTTTTAAGGAATACCCATTCATCAGGAAATGACCATCCATCCCCTTTCTCAATCACCAATAATGAAGGTGAAACCAACTGTAGTGCAAACTATGGATATCCCATGATAGGTCAAAAGGATCTCAACCACTCCAGCAACAGTGCATTCTCCAGAACAGTGAATGGAATTAGTGGAAGGAGCCCACTTTTTCCTCGGTCCGTATCACTTCCATCATCTCCAGATCATCAACTTTTGTTGAGAAAGTCTAAACAATCATCAGAAAGTCAAGAGCTTTTTGGACAGTTTTTGCTAAAACCAGTCAACAGAAGAAAATGGGATGCTATCGGGGAGCTGGAGTCTTTCAATAAGGAGATACAGGATCATACTGGGAAGATTCCAAATGCTGACCAGAACGCAAAGGAGCTCGATGAAGCATTGAACAGTATTTTGGAGCTGAGTGACACAAGCAACAACTCAAAACAAGAAACCACCCCACTTCACAAGAATAGGGAAACTGACCAGCAGCCACATGTTGTGCAGGTGACAGATATGCAACTAAAAAGCAATAACTTAAATGTAACATCCCATTCAGGTAACGGAGGCCATCCTGAATACAAAGGATTAAAAAGTTCCTTGTCCAAGGCTAAGGTGAGCTTTGACACCCACACACAACAGACACCTGTCAGCAAAACTGACAGCTATGTTAACTTTGACATTCTGCAAAGGGGGGATAATGATCCAGTGATGCATCGGCAGGATATCCCTGTGCCAAAGGAGTGCTTGCTTAAGGATGTTGGTTTAACAGTATACACTGCCATTCCAGACACTGTGACCTCTGGATCTCCCACATGCCTGAGTCCTGAGTCACCTATGCTAACCAGCCCTTCAGACAACTCAGAGATGTGTGAAACCCTGCAGATTACATCATCAGACAGTAGCGGAGATCTCAGCAGGCACAGCCCTGAATTTTCTGAAGGTACTCAAAGCCTGAACAATAATAATGCGTTTAACTCCAAAAAACTCAAGAAGGAAGCTGGGAGAGGAAGCACAGATGTTATCAAATCAGAAAGGTCGTCGCGTATCCATGTGATCAAGAGTCTTCACTGTAGGTTTAAGGCTAATTTTGAGGATGATGATGATGATCATTTTTATTCAGATTATCTGAGCTGGAGTAATGAAAAGACCTTGGCAGATGAACATCTTGAGACTCTTTTGAGTCAAGAGAAGGCCAACAATATGCAGACTGAAGACCTTACTAACTTGTACCAAGTCCAGTGTGCCAAAGGCATTCCTGAAAATGAATCCATTGAACAGCGTGCTGCCAGGATACTTGGCATTTCTGTGCCAGTTGAAGCCCTGGTTGTTGATCAAGTTGATGGCAAACCATTAGAAAGGGATTTTAAAAACACAGATGCTACAGTTTTGGAAACACAAACCAAAGAGATGAGCTTAAATGACGAGACACAGAATGTTTGCAGAGAGTTTGAGGAAGTGCCAAATAGGTCTATGGAAAGTCAAGGAGATGCGTTAGAGGTAGGACTTGGAAAGGATCCAGAGTCTACAGAAGATTTATCTAGTGCTGAGAAGCACAGCCTAAGAGTCTCCACAATGTTGGAGCTGCCAGAGTTTCCTCCAAGTAACTTGTGCTTGTCGCTTCCACTGACCGAGGATGAGGAATTGACTCTTAGTGTGAGTGGGGGAGACAGGAAGGAGACAGTTAATGCTGAGATAACAGAAGCACCACAGGACCAGTTGCAGGCATACTGCCCATCTTCTCTGTCCCCCTCATCCACAAATGATAAAGCATCCCTCGAGTACAATGTCTATGCAAAGGAAGAAAGCTGTCAGCCATTAGTGAGAACTGTAAACAGGATCACGTTGGCCAAAGAGACAGACCAAGAAGAAGAAGAAGGGGAAGCACTTCAAGAATCCTCTCAAGAGGAGGAAACACAGGTGGAAGAGAAGCAATACAGTGAGAATGCAGTTGAGGAAAAAAATGTCATGACCAGTTATATGCAAGAAAAGAATGAGGAAACAGCTCAGGAAGAAGTGTCAGCTGAGGTGCTTTTACTTGAAATATCAAGGCAGCCACCAAAGACTATGGCACGTCCAATCCCACAGCCCCGTAGTGGCATGGTAGCAAAGAGAGAGATCACACTGCCACAAGGGTTCAACATGGATAATACAGTGTCTGCGATAGAAGATGATGACAAGTTATTTATTTCAGGTCTGTCACCTATGCCCTACTGCATGCTTTCACACATGTACATTGTTTTCGATTAGGTTTGCTTTCACAAGGCAATATTTCTGAATGCTCTAAAATTTAAAGCAAGTAAAGTCACTGGTCAGATGGCACCTGCTTGTATTTGTGGAATTTCGCTCATATCATCCACAAGTCAATAGAGACAACATTGGACTTTTGTGGCTCGTTTGTAGCTGTCATAATATATAACACTTTATCATTTTGAGATAATGTCATGATTTTGTCTTTATTTTATTGTGTCTTGGACAGTTGTTTTGAATTTTAGTTTTTTCATGCATATTCTGTCAAGGTCTAGTAAACCTTCAGCTTGTTCTTTCAGATGGAGCATGTGCTTTATTAGATGGAGTTTACTACACAGACTGCTAGTACACAGATAAACTAAACAAAAATCAGTTTCAAAATAATAATTCCTTGATAGCGACAGTTGTTGTCTAACTTCTCAATGAACTATGGCTCTGTGTAGTCAATGCTGCATGTACAATTACTACATATTAACATGTTTTTCAGTTTTAACTAATTCTTTACAGTATGTGAGATGACTCCATAGTAGTGTTATTATTATTCATGCTTAATCAATCATAGGGGTGTTTGGTCACTGGTTTGAGCCCAGCTGGGTCAGTTGGCATTTCTGTGTGGTGTTTGCATGTTCTCTCCGTGTTTGTGTGTTTTCCTTTGGGTGCTTTGGTTTCTCCCATAAGTCCAAATACATGCACTATAGGTGAATTGGGTAAGCTAAATTGTCCGTAGTGTATGTGTGTATGTCCTGTTCCTCAAGGTTGAGGTTGAGCGTTGGAAAATGAGAAGTTATGAAACACTAACATGGTGCGGCTAAATATCAACTTCGATATAAACGGCCCTGGGAGTAAGTAATCAATGAAAGCAATGAAAATTTCTGGTTATACAGTAAGACTATGGGGATTTCCTGGATTTCTTCATGGATTTCCACACCATGTGATCCAAACAAGATGCATTTGCGATTTCCTTTGGATTAATCATCCAGCCCTACTCAGTGTGCATAATAACTCAGCGTACATTTTGATAAAGTCTAATGGATGTTCTGCTGAGCTTTGAACTGAGCTAAGGGAGAAAAGTTCTGAATCAAATTTCCCAAACAAGCCAGGTTTGAAAGCATCCTTACTCACATGCAACATTGATTAATAAAGTAATTATTCATTTATTAATTTTCTTTTCAGCTTAGTCCCTTTATTAATCTGGGGTCGCCACAGCGGAATGAACCGACAATTTACAGCCGAGAATACCCTTCCAGCTGCAAATTTAGCTTACCCAATTCACCTATACCACGTCATTGGACTTGTGGAGGAAATCGGAGCACCCAGAGGACACCCACGCAAACACAGGGAGAACATGCAAACTCCACCAAGAAATGCCAGCTGAGGCTCGAACCAGCGACCTTCTTGCTGTGAGGCGATTTTGCTACCCACTGTGCCACTGTGACACCCCTTAAAGTGATCATTGATTTGTTTTTTGTCAAATTTCAAAATGTATATACATCTAGGATTCCTCAGCCTCCTACCACTGAAAATACCAGGGCTTTTCTAAAAATGAGAGTGCTTCTGTGAAGCAGTGACTTTTTTTCCCCATTGATAGTAATATATGCTTTGTTTGCAGTGAAACAGAACATCTGTAATACTCTTAAGTTATTTCACAGATGATTTGTATCCATCTGAAAAGGTTGGCTCAATGATGGATGCTGATCAGGTGGGATAGTGTTGTATTTGTCCCACCTCTGCTTCACAGTGACTCGGCGGCTGGTTCAAAATAACAATGAGGAACTCTGTATAGTGGCAATGCAGTCTAACAGTCTTACTATTTGTAACTGTAATGTCAGTGGCAGAATAAATTTTATTACAAATTAACTTGTACTAATTAAATTATTAGATTATGAATTAGTTTCCTGTTGTATTCGGCTCATTTTACACATATTCGAACATTCTTTATCACACAGTCCCTGAGAAAAAAAGAACAGAGGACTTGCTCCTTTTTTTAATGCAGTGCTCCCATAAACAAAGAACTGAAAAAAGATCCTTGCCTCATGGATAAAATGTTTTTGTTTGACACATGGTCTAACATTTGTTGGTTAATTTGTAATTACTAAGCACTTTATTTCACCACAATAATAAAGAATAGCCTCAGAAAGTAAAGCATTCTTATATATGCAAAAGTAGTATGGTTGTTAGTATTTTGTGAAGTCTGATTATGGAAAGGCGCCACGGTGGCGTAGTGAGTAGCACATTCGCCTCACAGCAAGAAAGTCGCTGGTTCGAGCCTCGGCTGGGTCAGTTGGCATTTCTGTGTGGAGTTTGCATGTTCTCCCCGTGGTTGCTTGGGTTTCCTCTGGGTGCTCCGGTTTCCCCCACAAGTCCAAAGACATGTGGTATAGGTGAATTGGGTAAGCTAAATTGTCGGTAGTGTATGAGTGTGAATGAGTGTGCATGGATGTTTCCCAGAGATGGGTTGCAGCTGGAAGGGCATCCGCTGCGTAAAACAAATGCTGGATAAGCTGGCGGTTCATTCCGCTGTGGCGACCCCGGATTAATAAAGGGACTAAGCCGAAAAGAAAATGAATGAATGAATGATTATGGAAAGCCTGTTCCTAGGAGAGGTCACCTTCAGCGTTATCTTGTATTGCATGACATGGGTTAAATCCATTGGTGTGGTATACAAAAGAAAAATAGACAATCAGCTTACACTGGAAAAACAATATTGTTTTTCCCTTCTGGCATATTCTGCAGCATTATGAGCTGCCAAGCCACAATAACAGGACTTAATACTCAAGGGCAATGAGCAATGAGTTTTTTCACCACAAGAGGGAAGCGTGGTCTGATTTATCATACTGATTGCCATCACAAATCAGCAAATAATAGATAATGGAATTAAATACATATATATATATATCTTTTTCTACACTGTTTTGCAAAAAATAAAAAGTGATTTTAACAATCTTCTGTTCTTACATGTATGTCGGTGCTTAATGACACTATAACTTTGAATGAAAATCATTAATGTCATTTGCATTTGTTTCCAGATGCGTATGACCCCAGTCGTGTGGAGAGAGTCTGAACTTGGAGACTGTGAGAACAACCCTGTGACCTTACTGGAAAACAAGATGTAGGCTAAAACCTTACACTTCACTAATATACAGTCGCAGAAGTTCATGAGCAGGCGTTGCGCCGCACATTAAGACTAATTTAGGGAACTTCTATGACCTGGAATAGCTATGGTGTTTATCTCTGAGATTTGAATGTATAATGTATAACAAGTAAAGCTCAGACGTTACACAAATAGCTACAAATTAGTCTTAATAATTTTTCTAAAGTTTCTCTGCACCAGCAAATGCTGGAGTTCTGTCGGACTTTTTACAGAACACAGTGTCATTGTGCCAACAGCGACAAGTAAGACACAAAAGCTTGCACTTCTCATTTACGGCAGTATTACCAATGAGAGAATGAAGAGAGGCCTTGATGTATCAAAGCAATGAATTGGACCGGCGAGGTACAGTAGCAGCAGAATCAGTGACATTACACTGTGCTTTTAATCACAGAGAAATATTTTTGTAAGGAAAGTTTGACCTGGGAAAAACTATGAATGTCACTGTGGTAAAACTGCAATATAAAAATCATAGATATATAAATATATATAGATATATATTATGGATGAAACTGCTTTTATGCAAATAGGGCAGCTAAGAAGAAAGAGAGGCAAAGATTTGAGGATATTTTGAGTTGAACCTTGGTCTCAAGCAACTTTAAACGTAACTGTAGTGACTTCATTAGTCAGTTATTGCTTTAAAATGACTTCCTGCACTCAATCTCATATGCAGTTTCAGCTTTTCGAAGTAGCAGTTCAATATCATCTCACCACAGAATGCGATGGGAACTAAAAATGTATTTATTTTTAATCAAGCTATCAACAATCTGTACAGATGAAAATATATCGGACAAAGTATTTTTATTTTACCTCGTGAGTTTGTTTGCTTGCTTACAATCATTACGGATATATCATATATGAACATGTCTATTAGCTTCTATTATTCTGGCAGTGAATAATTCTTTGATCGTGCCACGTGGTGTGCTTTTTGGTGCACAATTGTCAAAAAGTGTTACATGTATTTCTTTATGCACATATGAAGTGTTCAGTCTCAGTTCTGAAAGCTTATACTCATATTGTGAGTAAACCCAGTGCTTGTTGACTAGTTTACCCTTGCGATTGCTTGGTTGCTTGGTTTTTAAAAGCGCCAATGATTTTCCTTCACACAACATTTATACAGTAAAGGCAGTCCAAAGTGTAAACAAAAGTAATTAGCACATCTGGAAACTGGGATAAAATAGCTTGAAAAAAGACGCTGATTTCATTTGCTCTGAATATGGTTAGCGTTATGGGTAAAAAGTGCAAATGCCATGATGTTTTAGTAATGTTTTCCAGTTGCTAGCTATAATGATGTTCATACATGTTCTGTAGTTAGCCAAAAAATAAGGCATAGCATTCATCACGCTTACTTCTTGTAAGTTGGCATCAAATCATTGTTGTAAGTAGTCCTTGATTGTCTATACCATTTTGTACAATTTTGTTTTTTCAGAAACGGATGATTATATTGTTGCATATAACGTATACGGCATTTAATATCTTTTTCTATTTTCATACAGAAACTGTACATGATTATTTTGTATTGGGTTGGAGTTGATTTTCCTTCTCTGCATGAGATAAGAGATGTAAACTGGGGTCAGGAAAATGTTTTGCATACAACTGCATTTGGTACTACATTAAATATATATTCACTATATTACATTGTGCACATTTTTATCCTGCTAAAAAAAGGCTTCGGGCAATATTTAAATTCTAAACAAGCTATTTTTTTGAATATTTTACTGAAAGGGAAGTGTTTACTGTGCGCCTCAGTACTTGTGTCGTTGAAGTATTGGGTGAATGAAATGTTTGAGAGGAAATTTGTTTGTACATTACAGCAGATTGCTCATTAATAAACTCCTTGCATGGACTATTGTTTTTATTTTCCTCTGTTGGTTCATTTAACGAGTGACACGGAACAGAGAAGCAATCCAAGAGCTTGTTTGCTCTTTAACAGTTTTAAAATGTGGCAGACATTATACGTAAAACAATTCTTGCATTGTCTTGAATCAAATATGTGTCTCTCACACAATACATGCAATGTGTTAAAAAGAAAACAAATCTATAAATGATAATCGGTCACATTTGTTGTACAAATGCTGAGAATAAAGAGAACCTTTTTGTCAGTAACCAAAATTTGTTCTGAATGTTCACTCAGAAGTCTGAAGGTTTTTGATTTACTTTGAAACTCAGACTGTTTATATTTAATGATTTGAGAACATAAAGGGAATGTCCAAACAGTAATTAAAATCCAGTCATTATTTACTCTCTTCCAGGTCATAAGAATGTTGACAACCAAACAGCTTTAGTTCCAGTGAAGAAATAAATGTAAGTCAACAGAACTGTTTGGTCAGTTTGATGACAATGCACTTTCCCTTTAAGTAAATATACTTACATCTTCTCAATAGATTTGCCAAACGCTTTCAGCTTTCTGAAGTGGCTCTGAGTTGGAGTACTAAAACCTTTAAAATGTTCATTTAGGATCTTTCTTGGCACCAAATTACATTTACATGTGTGTACTTGGCAGATGTTTTTACCCAAAGCGAATTACATAGCATTGAAAGTATGCATTATTATCAGTTTGCTTTCCCTGAGAGTGGACCCAACTCATTTGGCAATTTAACAATGGTTTGTGTGGAATTGATAACAACAACAACAACAAAAACAGTTTTCAGTTTTTTGTTTTTTGACTAGTCAGAAATCCTTGTTCACTGTCAAACAAGCCTTCAATGGACAGTCAAGCATTGAAACTCATTCATTCATTTTCTTTTGGGCTTAGTCCCTTTATTAATCTGGGGTCGCCACAGCTGAAATAAACCTCCAACTTCTCCCTTCCAGCTGGAACCCATCACTGGGAAGCATCCATACATGCTCATTCACACACATACTGAACACTATGGACAATTTTTTAGCTTTCCCAATTCACCTGTACTACATGTCTTTGGACCAGAGCACCCAGAGGAAACCCACACAAACACAGGGAGAACATGCAAAATCCACACAGAAATGCCAACTAACCCATCCAAGGCTCGAACCAGCGACCTTCTTGCTGTGAGGCGACAGTGCTACCTGCAACCACCAGCATTGGAACTTAGACACCTCAAAGCTATAGTTCCAACCTAAACACAAATTGTCAAAATTGGCAATCGGTGTCTCCTAGCACAACAAATTTAATTTTTTCTTTGTGATATTAGTTCTTTTTGTCTCATTGGATGGAATTTTGGACTTAATTTGCAAATCCTTTATACAGTTTGCAAATTCGCAGCTAGTGGTGTTTACTGGTGGAAGCTGGTCTCTTTCAGCAGGATAATGCACCCCACATCCCGCACTCATTCTACAGAAAATAGAGATCATGAAGTTCAAGGAACAGCCTTACCCTGGCCTCCAAATATACCCAGATCTCCAAGAAAGAATCTATGGGATGTGCTGGATCAACAAGTTTAAGCAATGGCAAATCCACCTCAGAAACAACAAGGATCCATCTCTAACATCTTGGTGCCAGATACCACAGGGAATCCATGTCTTGGCACATTGGTGCTGATTTGGCAGCACATATAGTCACATATTCAGTTCAGTTCATCTTTATTTCGATAGCGCTTTTACAATGAAGATTTTGTCAAAGCAACTTAACATAGAAGTTCTAGTAAATTGAAACTGTCTGTCCAGATTTTAGAGTTGAAGTTCGGTTTAGTTCAGTTCAGTGTAATATAAACGTCACTGCTGAAAGTCAAAACACTGAAGAGCAAATCCATTGATCCGTGGCTCCACAAGTCTCAAATCAATCAAGTGAAGGAAAAAAGCCTCAATAGAAATCAATGCATCAATGCAAATCAATGCAAATAGGTATCAATGCAGTGACTCGTCTGCCATTCGAGTCTTTCAGGAATCAGTCTCATGCTCATGCTCTCCACTCCTCTATGACTGCCACAGCATCTGCTCAGGATACAACCTGGTCCAGTATTATAGAGACCTCTAGAAGTCCTCCATGGTTGGCATCATCTCTTCACAGGTCTTTGAGATATATATATATATATATATATATATATATATATATATATATATATAT
>CAIGQQ010032764.1:3487728-3505440 GCA_903798035.1 Danio albolineatus | reverse complement strand
AATGGGGTGTTCATAAGACTGTGATAAAACCTTCATAATCATGTTGCCATAAACATTGTCATCTTTGTAATTAAAGTGTCATAACTGAGCGAATGACACCAAATTATAGTTGTTATAAGCATGTGTCTCATGATTATACAGCTTTCCCATTCAAGTAAAGTGTGAAAGTTTATTTTTTCTGCTGATGAACATATATTGAAATAAGTTTGGAATCCAGTAACCTTTCACTTTCATAGTATCTATTTTTCTTACAACGGAAGTCAATGGTTACCGATTTCTAACATTCCTCAAAACATCTACTTTTGTGTTCAACAGAAAAAAAGAAACATAAATGTTTGGAACTACCTGAGGGTAAGTATATTTAGATTTAGGATGAACTATCCCTTTATGTGTACTTTTGTTGTGTAAGTAAGTAAGTAAAGTTTATTTATAAGGCATATACTGTATTTAACTTCTGTTTGGCTCTGACCAAAGTGCTGAACAAAACCTTAACACACATTCTAAAGCAGTAAAATAACAATAAAAGAAATAATAAAAATAACAGTATGACAACAACAAAACACAATAAAGATTAAAAGCCATGGAAGGCAACAGAATAAAAATAGAGAGAGAAAAAAGCACTTGTAATGTCCGGTGGCAGCTCGTTCCACAAACAGTGTGCACTGTTGTAAATTGAATTGAATTGAATCGAATTAAACAATACTAAAACACATGTTAAAAAAAAAAGGGGGGGGGGGGGTTACATTTTACAACTATATTTTAACAACATTTCAAAGACATTAAAATAGTTATGAGAGTAAATGAATTACAGTCCCATGGATCGTCCCAACTGCGTTCAATGTAAATTTAAACTAATACATTTCAATAATAAAATACAACTCAAATTCCATACAATTGCAATGAACATGCATTTATGATTACAAAAGATGTTAACTGATATTAAAGTATATTTTAGTGCACATTAATAGCTTGTTGGTAATTGAAGCAGTATGCTGATCAAATTTCAAAGATAATGGAAGCATTTCTGAAAGTATATAGATGTGGTAAAGTCAAAAGATCACTTATGTTTAACTGCATTTACAATGGTGCCACGGTGGCGTAGTGAGTAGCACGTTCGCCTCACAGCAAGAAGGTCGCTGGTTCGAGCCTTGGCTGGGTCAGTTGGCATTTCTGTGTGGCGTTTGCATGTTTTCCCCGTGGTTGCGTGGGTTTCCTCCGGGTGCTCCGGTTTCCCTCATAAGTCCAAAGACATGTGGTATAAGTGAATTGGGTAAGCTAAAATTGTCTGCAGTGTATGTGTGTGAATGAGTGCGTATGGATGTTTCCCAGAGATGGGTTGTGGCTGGAAGGGCATCCGCTGCATAAAACAAATGCTGGATACGTTGGCGGTTCATTCCGCTGTGGCGACCCCAGATTAATAAAGGGACTAAGCCGAAAAGAAAATGAATGAATGCATTTACAATTGATGTACAGTAAAGTATTTATTTAGGTGTTCGAAAACAGTTAATTGACATTTGTGTTCTTCTAAACCACATTATTTTCATGAGTAAACTTTATAAAAGAATACGAAAACAACAGTACATCTTTTTCACAAAGGCTCTTTCAAAGCTCTTCAAGCTGAAGGTTAAGCTTAGTTTGAAGATTTGGACAAAGGAGATTTAATTTAATGCCCCATTTAAAGTTTCTGATCTCATTTTCTCTACAAAACAGAACCAAGACAACCAAAGCCTTTGTTGCCGTGTGAGATTAATGGATCATAAGTTGGAGACGAGCGTGCATGCAAACAGCCAAGGACAATCGGTCAACAAGAAACACTCCATCAAGTTTACAATTCTCCGGTCAACTTCAAAACCTACGATTTATGCTTTTTTAGCTCTCAAAAGACACATTTTCCCTATTATCTGGATACTGTAGTATGGTGTAACCTGTGTCCATTGGCTTTTTTATGAGCCCTTTTTTCTTCACACCTCCAAGTTACGTCTGATCTAATAGCATCTAGCTCCCATAAATCTGTAGCGCATCGAGATTCATTGTTGTAGGCAAAATAGACCTCCTATCGCTCACAGCCCAAATGAATCTCACCTCAAACCCAGAGACTCATCAGTACCAACCTATGTAATAAGTTGTGTTGCCGTCAGTCTCATTTCACTCGCCAGATGAGTTTCTTCATTGCTTTCGGTATAGATGCGGTCTTCCTTGTCCCTCGTGGACCATTTATCTTTTGGTGTCTGTCTCACATGCAGCCAACAAGGCTATCAGAGCAGGCCTGTGCAGAGTGTTACATTCAAGTCATTATCACAGTGCATAAAGCTGTTAAATAATTCATATTTGTCATGTTTATTCGTGTTTATTCTGTATGTTGCACCCAATCGTCAGCATTCTGTCGTTCTGTTATCACCATTTTTTCTACCGATTGTTTTTTTTCTATTAATCTGTACAATAACCTTTCTTTCTTTTTTCCTTTTTTCTTTCTTTGCTTCATTTTATCTTTGCAATCATTTCCTAGTTATGTTTAACAGCGCAAGGACATTTTTCATTCACTGTATTTCCTATTTTATTTTTTATGGAGTGTGCATAATCGTGTGCAGTTACCTGCCAAAGTAACCCAGTTAAGCATTTTAATTGCTTTTTAAGCTGAATACTACACTACCTAACAAATATCTAGTCATCAATCCCAGTTGAAATAGCAACAAATAATAACCTAGAAAAGTGGCAGAAGGTAGATTTTTACGATGAATCATCTGTTGAACTGCATCCCAATCCTTACAAATACTGCAGAAAACCTATTGGAACTCGCATGGACCCAAGATTCTCCAAGAAATCAGTCAAGTTTGGTGAAGGAAAAAATCATGGTTTAGAGTTACATTCAGTATGGGGGCGTGCAAGTGATCTGCAAAATGGATGGCAACCTTAACAACCCAAGGTATCAAGACATTTGTGCTGCCCGTTACATTACAAACCACCACAGCAAAGGGCAAATTCTTTAGCAGGATAGCGCTCCTCATACTTCGGCTTCCATATCAAAGTTCCTGAAAGCAAAGAAGGTCATGGTGCTTGGGGAAAGATGAAGGAGTAGGCATTGAAGATGAAGCCAAAACATCTTGATGAACTCTGGGAGTCCTGCAAGAACGCTTTCTTTGCCATTCCAGACATTAATAATGATGACTTAATGAATAATTTATTTGAGTCATTGCAGAGATGTATGGATGCAGTCATCCAAGCTCATGGGAGTCATACACAATATTAATTCTTTTTCCATGCATCATGACTTTATATTCTACGCTGTAAATTATTTCTTTTAAGTGACAAGACTTTCAGACCTAACTGTCCTAATTTAATATTTTTTTTGTTTTGCCTTTGCCTTTCATTGAAGCCACTTCTGATGCCAAATGATCAACAAGAAGTTATATTTGTCCTACCCAAATCTTGGATAGGCCACAAGACATTTGTCAGGTAGTGTAGTATCTTGCAAAATAAATAGTAAAATATGTATGATCATCATGGCAAAGATAAAAGAAATTGGTTATTAGTTATTAAAACTTAAAATTTAAATTTAAATTTAAAGACCTACACTGTTAAAGGAAAGGAGGAGGGTTAAACACGATGTCTTTGAGGGACAAAAAGGGTTCAAGACACTTGTTCATCTGCTGTACACAAATTAAGATTTAATGAAAGAGTTAATGAATTCTACAGGACTCCATTGAAAGTCCGTTGACCAGAAAGTTGGCACTATGTGACATTTGTAAAACGATTTTAAAATAATAAATCCTTATTTAATCTTCTGACTTAATCCTCAAAATCTTGTGAGACATGAATGCTTTATATGATGAAAAGCTTTTTTTGACATTTGTGGAACACTACTGAATAGTGAACACAGACAGTAGCTCAGCCATACTGTATGTGCTTCCAAGATCTAATCTCAATACTGTAAAAATTGCTTGCTGAATCTGATTTATTTTTCCCATCATTATTAAAAGCTGAATATATAATCTTTTCATTGCTGTAAGGTTTATTAGGATTGGACAATATTTGGTTGAGGTATAATAATTTGGAAATCTGGAACATGAGGGTTAACAAAAAAAACTTAAATATTTAGAATACCAACCTTATCGTTTATATTAAGTTCTAAGCCATGTATATTTCTAATTAAAAATCGAAAAGTTTTGATTTACAAAATATCTTCATTGAACACTATCTTTACATGAAGATTTTTGGCATTAAAAAACTATTATTTTGACACATACAATATAATGTTTACCTGTTGCCAAATATATACCGATGCAACATAGGACTGTTTTTGTAGTCCAGGGTCACATTTCTGAAAATGAAATCAGACACTGAGCTATTATGTCTCTTCAGAAGATATACTGTACTGTAGATTAAACCTCTTGATTTTTTACTAACAGTATTCATTTTCTGCTTCTGAATATTTTGAAGGATTGGAGTTTTAGGATAAATTGGCTTTCAGTTGAAACTTGACTACAGACTGCATTAAAAAAACATGTGTTGGTAAGATGAATGCAAGTATTTTGGGTTTGGAACAACATGAGGATGACTAAATCAAATCAGGATTTAATTTTAGGGAGAAATAACCTGTTAAATTTGACAAATGAGAATGTGGTTTTTTGCAAATATTAATTGTCATTTTTACTCTGACTTAGAGTCATGTCATGTGTCATACAGTAGGTCATTCAGTGTAACAGTTTATAATAATTTACAAAATACCATACATGAAGAAAATTGAATGTACTGTAGCTAAAGTATATTAAATAATATTTAATATAATTTAACCTGTATTAACCTGTATATGGAAATATATATATATATTTAAAATGTATTGCAGGTCAAGAATGTTTTACATTAACAAATCACTAAATTAATTACATTTAATAAAATAATTTAACTGGGCGCCATGGTGGCATAGTGGGAAGCACGTTCGCCTCATAGCAAGAAGGTTGCTGGTTCCAGTCCCGGCTGGGTCAGATGGCATTTCTGTGTGGAGTTTGCATGTTCTCCCCGTGGTTGCGTGGGTTTCCTCCGGGTGCTCCGATTTCCTCCACAAGTCCAAAGACATGTGGTACAAGTGCATTGGGTTGGCTAAATTGTCCATAGTGTATGAGTGTGAATTAGTGTGTCTGGATGTTTTCCAGAGATGGGTTGCAGCTGGAAGGGCATCCGCTGCGTAAAACAAATGCTGAATAAGTTGGCGGTTCATTCCGCTGTGGCGATCCCAGATTAATAAGGGGACTAAGCCAAAAAGAAAATAAATGAATGAATGAACAAATGAATGAATGAATGAATGAATGAATGAATGAATGAAAATAATTTGATTTAAGTATTTGCTTTCAAACACGTTTTTAAAATGCACTTAAGCAAAAACAAAAATTGTATTAAAAAAAAAAAAGGTTTTTAACGTATGGCTTTCTTAAATGTTAAATACTTTACTGAAATTATTAACATTTTCTGCGCCACAGTTTGTCAGTATCTCCACATACAATTTCACAACTGAAACAGTCTTCAAATCCACGAAGGCCAGGACGAAGCGTGTATAATTAACACAGCTGACCCTGTTTGATAGCGTCCTCCTCTTCATTTGCTTGTCATACTCCAAAACTGTAATTTTCTTTCAAAATGTTACTCAACTGCTGAAAACCGACCTAATGCTGAGTTAGTGAACTTGTGTTCTGTATGTGTGTTGTAATTATGCCTAAAGTAAAAGTCACAATTATCTGTTCTATTTTTAAAGAGTTTACCTATGTCAAATTGACAAATGATTCTACCAAATGTTATGTTGTTATAGTAATTGGTATTTTTGATGCAGATTAGTTGTGGCTTGTTTGTCTTACTCTGCTCATCTACTTCATTCATTTGCCTCTTTATTAAACACTGAGAATACGAGAGTCAGCTGTAAACAATAAACCTCTTTGACTATGGTGGACTACTGGTCAAACAAGCATTGTTGATCAGTCTTCGGCTGAAAAACAACAACTGCCCCAACACATTCCTTTTATTTTATTTTATTTTGTTTTGTTTTGTTTTGTTTTGTTGTTTTTTGTTATATTTAATGTTCTTTTTTTTCTCTTTTAAACTTAATTCCTCACCATCACAAGAACTATTCATTCAGTCATTCATTCAATCATTTCGGCTTCCCTTTATTAATCTGGGGTTGCCACAGCGTAATGAACCGCCAATTTATCCTGCATATGTTTTACACTACTCAACGGATGCCCTTCTAGCTGCAGCCCATCACTGGGAAACATTCAAACACACTCATTCACACACATACACACTATGGACAATTTAGCATATACCCAATTTACTTAATGCACATCATTGGACTTGTGGGGGAAACTGGAGCACCCAGAGGAAACCCACGTCAACACGGGGAGAACATGCATCACCATGACACCCCATCACAAGAACTAGTGTATTGTTTATGTGGTACAATTCTTATTGTTTCTTAAGTTTTACTGATTTTAACACTATATGGTTCCAGTTTCAGTCAGTAAAATGCTTTCCCTCTTTGTTCACAATTGTCATAGAGACTGTTCTGCATATTTTGCATGAGACATAAAGAGCCAGATTGCTGAGGAAGGTCACATCTGTTTCCTATGTATCAAAATACCAAATGGATTTGCAATCAAATTTCCCTCCTGCTGCAAGAGAAATGACGGTTCACAGTGGATGGATCAAAATGGGTCTAGTAATAGTAAAATGACATGTCTTGTATTTAATCTTTATAATCAAATGAAGATTTTATTGTTACTCAAAGATAATACTTGAGAATATATGCTGTCATTATTTGACACATTCATATTTACTGTAAAACATGATGGTTCCACATAATTGATATGTATTCAACATGAGACAACATGAAGGAATTACGATAACAAATATATGTTGATTGAACATAAAACAATGCCCCCCCCCCCAATAAAAAAAAGAAAAAGAAAAAAAGAATTGTGTTATTTCAGCTCAGTTTAAATAAGTAGTTTGAACAAACATGGCAGCATGGTGGCTGAGTGGTTAGCACTGTTGCCTTACAGCAAGAAGTATGCTGGTTTGAGTCCTGGCAGTGACAGTTGGCATTCCTGTGTGGAGTTGTCATGTTCTCCCTGTGTTCACGTGGGTTTCATCCCGGTGCTCCGGTTTCCCCCACAGTCCAAAGTGAATTGGGTAAACAAACTTGGCCGTAGTAAGTGAATGCCAGAGTGTATGGATGTTTCAAAAGTACTTGTTGCAGCTGAAAGGGCATCCACTGCATAAAGCCTAAGCTGGAATAGCTGGCGGTTCATTCTGCTGTGGTGACCCCTGATAAATAAGGGACTAAGCCGAAGCAAAGTGAACGAATGAACAAACAGCAAATGTCACCCACAATTGATTCAAATGTCATTAGCTTGTTAACTGAATGGACGGATTCTTCAATACCAATGTATTCATGACTTCTGGCTTCTCCAAAGGGATTTTTCTTGGAATCATTGTGAAGTTTCCAGGTTTAATGAATGGCTAGTAACCAATACTGAAAAGGCTCCAGTAATGTGTGTAAGTTTTTCAGGGTCCATTGTCTAATACATGGTAACCACATGTTGTTGTTTTTTTCTGTTTCAGATTTGTTACGCTGACATGCTGTTTCAGTTCATATTTGGAGACAACTAACATTCATTGTCTTTGCAAACATAAAGACATCTTTATTCCTGTAACTGAAAGTGTATTATAGGGGATTTGGTTAAAAACCACAGTGATGTCTCTAACAGTTAGCATATTCATTCAAAATAATGAATAATGGAAAAGCTGACGATAAAGGAACAATTGTTATGTCTGTTAGTTTCCAATGTGTAATTTCAATTGTGACTGTTGGCTGTATTCAAAAGAAAAGAGAATTTTCAAACATCAGAACAATATAAATGCATATAGTTTGAAAATTGTCCTTACATGAGATTGTGCCTTTTTTTCTTTTCCTTTTTTGGTCTGTGCCAGAAATAAATGAATATATTAACAAATAAAACACAAAAATGTCATTCAGTGTAACAATTTATAATCTATAATGAACAAAATACCATGTACGGAAAAAATATAACCTGATGGCCCAAATATATTTTAAATATATGGTAAGTACATGTAAATGTAGAGGTCAGTAAAATGAATACAATTAAAATACAGTTTCAACATTCATATGCCAATATATATTTTATAATGTATCCCAGGTCTGGAATTTTTAAACGAAATAATAATTAAGATAATTACAATTAATACAATATTTTAAATATATAATATTTTATATTATTTGCTTTCATTATTCATTAGGCCTATTCAATTTAGTATGATCACTTGTTCTTATATGAATTATGTATTTCAATAAGTGCAACTCAAACATTTCCATGCTGTTTTACATAATTATGTATCCTAAATGATGATAGAACATGATGTTGGTATTTTATTCTCACAAACGTTACTTGAACATTGGTTTACATTTTACTTAAAAAGTTAAATAAGATTTGATCCAGACTCATGACATCAGAAAGTTTGTTCATATTTGCCCACCATTATGTTGCTTTAACCACAAACTAACAAAAAGAGGATGCTGGGACGAATGTCGCCATTCATTGTCATCATGTGGAACGACTATACATTGAAAACAACAGGGTTCTTTATTCCGCCTCTTTTAGATCTCCACAGAAGAAAGCAAGTCCTACAGTTTTGAAAGTCAGGTTGGTCAAGAATTGCTGATAGATTTTCTGATGTTTGCTCCACTATGCCTTTAAGATTATACTCACGTCGCCCGGAAGCTGCTGCTGAGGACAAATGCAAGTTGGCGGCGCGCGCTGGAGAGCGTGAATGACAGACGGACGCGCGCGGGGTTTCTCTTCACGTAACTCATTCGTTTGTCAAGATATTTTTGTTGAGATATCCTTTGATGACGCTGTTGTATTCGCAAACTACAGGTTGGAAGTAACTACTAAACATCAGCGACAAGTTTGCCTGGGGTGAGTTGATAAAATAATTAACTCCATGCGCACGTTTCGTGAATGTTACGCCTTTTAAACATTATTCGCTTGTGCGTAATTCCCAAAGTAGTGTCTCGGTTTTTGCAGCCTTTGGGACATTAAACGAAATATAACAAGATTTTTGTTTAAATATGCCCAAGCACTTATTAAACAGCGTTAATGAGTCCAAAATGCTTGTTTTCAAACCTGTTGGTAGTTTGTTTTTGTTTGTCCATTTCTTTAGCGATTTCCGAGAGATATTTTACGAATCGCTTTGTGGTTTTTATTTACAAAGTTTGACTTCATACGCTGTAGTTGAAGAGTTTGGTTTCAATATTTAAAGTGGTTTTAGACTTTACATCAAGGTTTCTTGTGTGTTACAGCGGACATGGGATGCGCGCTCCCGTGCGTCAGTAATTGAGTGATGGTTGTGCTAAAATGCGTGTTAAATACTCTCTGAACTAAAGTATTAAGTGTATCCGTAAGATGGAAATACGGTGACGTTTCAAAGCGCCACATAAAGCAAACCCAGTTGTCTGTTGTTTTTTTCATTGTGGTTAAACGAAGGGTTGCTCCCCGTTACTTGATACACTAGCTTTCCCTGCTGGAGAGCGAGCATTAAGCGCGCTCCCGGGGAGATGCTGCCCAGTGTCCACAGAAGCAGAGAAATTAATGGGACACCTGATACTGATTTGGCAATTTGCGTGCACTCGAAATTGTAACTGTTCTAGCTGTTCTAACTATTGAAGTTATCAACAAGTCAATATGTAAAAGTATTTTATTAGAGTTTTTGTTCTTCCCATTTCCATACGTTTAACACACAGAGTAACAAAACAACACCAGCCATTGTCGCACTGGACTAAAAAAAGTTTATGATCCGGTCTTATTTGCATTGATGTAATATAGCACCACCAGTGATGCAGCCTTATGACTTTAGTGGTTCCTTTTTATGTTTAGCTCTGCCAGAAACAACTTTTTACATGTGGGTGTTGGCTTGATTTGGTTATGGGAAGTTGTTCTGTGGTTTGACATGCTACAGACCATCAAACCATTTCAAACAGCATTTAAATAAGCATTTTATCATTTAGGTGAGCAGGTTTGTGACATCCCCAGAGGGACATGTACTTCAGTAAAAACTATGAAAAGATGGACTTTTACGTTGTGGCTTTAAATAAAATGAATGTAAAATCTTGATATGCATTTGCATTAACAGCATACATCTTTAAGCTACTCTAAGTATCTTAAACGTTCTTTAATCAAAATAAATAAATAATAAGATTGCCTTAGAAAAGTTTCTTTATTAATTTCACATATGATAGGGATCCACTCTGCCGATGTGCATTTGCTGTAAGGCATACAGTAATAAATATTTAATCTCTTACCCATACATCTGAATTCTGAAATGTTTTGCATGTTATATGAGGTATGGAGCAACTTCCAATCCATCTCAATTTGCTTTGGTGCTACAGTGTATTTGTTTTAATGTACAATTACACAAAAGTGATGTTTGCTAAAATGTAAATGGTTCATGTACAAAAGAAGAGTTGTTAAAACAGTCTGTTTACACAGGTCTGCAAAATGACCATGTCCACAATAATATATTTTTGTTTTAATGGATAATTGAAAAGCTGAAAGCTGAAAGTTCTGTCATTTACTCACTCTCGACTTGTTCCAAACCTGTTTGACTTTCTTCTTTTGAACAAAAAAAGATGGTTCGAGGAAAGCTGTTAACATTGACTTTCATGCATTTCTTTTTACTGCTATTGAAGTCAATGGTTGAAAATGTATGGCATTGGCAATGAAATGTATCTTTTTGAAACCACTCTCAAAAGATAAATCTGAAAACTAATTTTCATGTCACAGTGTGAAGGCTTTTGAGAACTATGATGCATTTTAATCATGGAATCAATTCAGCCAAAATGGTGAAAGACATTGTAAAGCAGTTGTTTTACATGGTCTCCATTTTGCCATGCCTATAGACAGAACAATTCTATGCATGATTTCACCATTTTAAAAAATTCTTCTTCTTTTTATTTATTTAAAGTTTTTGTAGACAATAATGGAACTATTTTTATATAATATTTTTGCATTTTAGTATCTGAAAATGGTGTTGTCAAGTTGACGAATGGAAAAGTGCATAGGTTTTTTTTTTTTTCAAGCAAGATAATACTGATCAAATATATGTACGCGCAATACACTCATCAGGGTGTGCCTGGGTTGCATTTGGAGGCTCTTTTGACTTAATGATTTTCTGCTTGGCCTTTAAAATCTTGGGTTTAATGGCTTTTATAATGCTGGCAGCTAATAGCATAGATCTTCATAGAAGATAGAGTGAAGAGCTTAGATTGTCTGTTGGAACAGAGATAATTGGCCCTTTAATATAGTTCAATTTAAAGATGTTTCCACATGTTTGAGCCCCGAAACACTCTAGAGGTTCAGAGTTGTATGTGTGAGAACAACAAGTGATTTCAAATCATTCTAAAAGGACCCAGAAGCTACCCAGAGGTTGTTTAAGTACAGTTCATTTGAGGTTTGACTTCTTTATGATATGTGACAGTGCATTCATGGTACGTTTTGCATTTTGTTTGTACCTTCAGGCTTGCTGTACCATTTCGTCATTGCTAAAAACAAAACGCAACTTAATTATCCTTTAACACATAAGACTTTAAGTGTTTCTTTTTCCAAAATATACTTTAAGTGGTTTTGAACAAAAAAAATCTGAGATGATTTTAATGCTGAAGAGAGAGAGAGAGAGAGAGAGAGAGAGAGAGAGAGAGAGAGAGAGAGAGAGAAAGAGAAAGATATAGGGAGAGAGGGAGGGAGAAAAGGGTTATTTTTCTCATGAGTTCACTATATTATGAGCACCAAAAGCATTGAGATCCCTTTCAGCTGGTTCATTTTAGGTGAACTGAGTTTGGTTCTTTTAAAGCAAACTAAATGTTAAAAAGAATTAAACTGCACAAAGATTAAGGGTGTGCTTACACTCATAGTTAAATTATGGTTTGATTGGAGTAGACATAAATATTGTCTGATTTATCATAATTGTTGTTTTATTTATTGTATTTGTTTATAGACCTGTCACAATATCTGTAATTTCTTTACGATATATTGCACCAAAGTATTTTGTGATAAACTATATTATTGTCATTTTAAGACCCTTTTTGCCACTCATTATATATGACAATATAACATCATTACAATGCAAGTACACTCTTCCAAAGAACAAATACTATTTTATTCTTAAGAATATTTAGTTTAATTATAGTCATTTTAACAATTTAATAAGGAGGCATTGGAATCAGAATGTGAAAACTCATATCTTAAATAAATAATAATAATAATAAATGTGAACAAAAGCGTGCAAGGTAAAAATGTAACAGAGGCCGCAATATGGGTACAAGATCTGTTTTCAGTTGTCAGACACCAACATGAAAATATAATATAGTATTTTATAGTAAACACTATTGTGGTTGTTTAACCATACTGACACTGACACCTCCAATAGAGATGTTCTACAATCAGCTAAAATGTTGCTAGAATTGGTTTTTAAGTATGGGTGATGTATATTGCTTCACCAAAAATGATTGAGGTCATTGTCCATGTGTTGTTTGATAAGGCGATATATTGATTACTTTCAGTCAAGTTGTGTCTGAGTTTAATTGAATTTTTTTTTTTAATCCGTCAACTTGCTTTGTGCACACCTGAGCTTGGATTGCAGTGTTCACAATTTATTAAATGAAGACAACAACCAGTTCATTTGAGTTCATTTGATCATTTTTGATAATTTAATCCAGAACTGCCAAGTACAGTATGGACCAACCTTACATGTTCACCATGCTTTCTGACATTTTTGAGTCTCTTTTAAGGAATAAAGTTAGCTAAAATTGTTGTATATGAAATTGCTTTCCCATATTTCTTTTGTCGGAGTGCTATTATCTACTCATGGCTGATCATTCCTAGTTTTGTCTTTTTTCCAAATGTGTATTTTATTAAAACAAATGTAGAGGTTTTCCCCATGGGCAGAGCTCATTTTTCATTCTGCAAACTAGTCATGCTGTCAGGATCATGCTGTCCATTACATATCTGTTTTCATCATGGTGATGATCAGGGGAGCTTTGCCTCATGACTGATCATTGGTCTTATGTTTCATAACAAAGCTGTCTTTACGCTGTTATGTTTCTGCAACATCAGTCAGTGGAAGGAGCATGTAGAGGATTAGAGAACAGGATGTCTAGTACGTTTATGGATAACTCCACTTTCTGTCTGTAGTTCTCGAGTCAGATGACTGTTAGTTCTGCTTCAAATTATTTACAACTACAATTTGTATTATTATACACAATACCTGACAAAAGTCTTGTCGTTGATCCCAGTTGTAAGAGCAGCAAATAATAACTTGACTTCTAGTTAATCATTTGGAAAAGTGGCAGAAGGTAGATTTTTACGATGAATCATCTGTTGAACTGCTTCCCAATCATCACAAATATTGCAGTTGGAACCCGCATGGACCCAAGGTTCTCACAGAAATCAGTGGTTTGGTGAAGGAAAAATCATGGTTTGGGGTTACATTCAGTTGCCCGTTACATTATAAACCACAGGAGAGGCCAAATTCTTCAGCAGGATATCGCTCTTTCTCATACTTCAGACTCCAGATCAAAGTTCCTGAAGGCAAATAAGGTCAAGGTGCTCCAGGACTGGCCAGGTCAGTGACCAGACATGAACATTATTGAGCATGCCTAGGGTAAGATGGAGGAGGAGGCATTGAAGATGAATCCAAAGAATCTTGATGAACTGGGAGTCCTGCAAGAATGCTTTCTTTGCCATTCCAGATAACTTTATTAATAAGTTATTTGAGTCATTGCAGAGATGTATGAATATGGTCGTCCAAGTTCATGGGAGTCATACACAATATTAATTATTTTCCACTGCACCGTAACTTTATATTCTATACTGTACTTTTTTTTTCTGTTAAGTGACAACATGTTTGTCTAAGCAAAGTCAGACCTCACTGTCCTAATTAAATAATTAAAAATCAATCATGTAATTTACAAGTTTTTTTTTTACATTTTATAATTTGTATTTATATTTGTTTGTTTTATTTTTGGTATTTTAATTTATGTAGTTATTTATTTTATTTTTTCACTATTGGTTCATCTAGCAAAAATATTTTGTAATGTAAATTTCATTTATTTTAATTTGCTATAGTTAAAATAAAGCCCTGACTAAATAATTATGAACATTGATTTCATTGTTGTTGTTTGGTTTTTATTAGGTTTTTGATTTTCTTGAGTATTGATTTTCTTTTCTTTGTTTTTTTTAAAATCAGCAGTGCTACCCTGTTTGTTTTGTAGCTATTTTACTAAAAAAGCTTAAAAATATCAATCCTAAAAGATTTTTCAAATGAAAAAATGCACAAATGAAATAATATGTTGCATTTAGCCGTTTCAGTTTACTCAAATTTCACTATAGGTCTACAGAATGGTGGGTGTGACCATGACCATCAGGTTGGCACAGTAACATACCCATAATTCAGCAGACACAAACCTCAGGACCTTCTGAAGCAACTGCTCATTAATCAGAATAAGCATCAGCTCTCTGAACAAGATAATAGCAGCTGTGGTCCTGCTCTGGCCTGTGCAGCGTGAGAGACTGTTGTTTTCATTTCACCAACAGTGCTTCTTGTGTTACCATTGATTAATATGGTGATTTCCTTCACATAGGCTGTCATTGTTTTAATCATTCAACAGGAAGACAGTACATCAGTTTCCTAGCATCCATCTAACTACTGAACCAAGCATTCAAAACAACTCTCGGAGGAGCCATGTTGAACAAAATGTACTAATAATAACTGATTTCCTGCATGTGTGACTTAAAAAAACAGGCTTATGTGAAGTTGCAGATAAAAGAGGTCTTTTAGCAATCATTTAATAAATGCATCTAGTTTGAAAATTTAATTAGAATAGAACATTTAAATGCTTGATGTTCCCTTTCTAGAGCCCCTTAGTTTTTTCTTAGCTGAACTTCCCAGTAGACTCTCCTGCTTTCTCTCTGAGTAACGGCTGACCCTGTTGCATAAGTGCAAGACTGACATCATTGTTAAAGGGAACTGAATGCAGTGTGAACTGGTGTGGGCCCCCAAATCTCCCCCTCTGCGCTGGGATGAAGAGCAGCTGGGGCTCCTGAGGCATGGCCCTTACTGTTGAGAAAATATTGCGAAACGGCCTCTCTCTACTGTAGCACAAACACCTGGATTTTGCATTTTGCTTGTAGATGAAATAGGTCATGGCTTGGTATGTGTGTTTCAGTCTTTGGTTTCTCCATTAAAGGTTTTTACTAGGACTTAAGATTTGGGAAGTTTCTATAGAAGTTGTGTAGAAATTGTTCAAATTGGCAGAATGTGCAGGTCTTGTTTACTAATGACAGACTTGAATAACATTTGAGCTATTTTGTATCTTATTATATAGGTTACAGATTACAGTTGATCCAAAAGCAATATTATTCACTAAATATTTATTTTCAAGCTCAATAAGCTATGAAAAAGAAATCAGTACTTAAATTATTTTATTTTATATATATATATATATATATATATATATATATATATATATATATTTTGAACAGCCGTTTTTACTTATCTGTAAACACCATGCACATGCAAAAACAACACACATACAGCACTTTTCTCCACTTATTTACAAGCTGGACTTGCTGTAGTTTTTTTTTTTTTTTTTTTTTTTTTTTTAGATATTAACTCTTGTGGAATCTACAAAATAATATGTTATAAAATAACACGGATTGTGAAAATCTGGCTTAGGGTGCTACATACAGCCAGTAAAGTGCGAAGTTTGACAGCAGTTTCCCAGTATCTTATTTGTTCTCACATCAAGAAAAATATTATTTCTCCACCTTTCTCTTTAGTCATCACTGTCACTGGGCACGTTATATTTCTGAGTACCAAAAAGGTGTTGCTGATGTGAAAATCTGTTAAATTATCTGACATTTGAAAGTTCCCATATAGTTTAAATTGATGGTCTTTTTTCCTAGAGAGGAAGTTTTGAAAGGTACAGCATGTTTTCATAAGCTTCAACTCTTCCTGGAAAGTTCAAGGAAAATTTGATTCAACCTTTTTGAGGCTTTAACTTGGAGTGCATGTTTTCATAGTTTAGTGAGACGAATGTGTCATAATTATGAGTTGAGAACCATTTCTGACTCGCTCCAGAATATAAACACACATACACACGAGCTCCTGACCACTGACTGACTTAGCACCATATTATGTACACACTGACATACCTTCTGCATGCAGTTAAACATGTATGCTTAGTGCTCACATGAGGATCCCAGATGTGCTGATCGCTCAGGATGTTCTCTGGCAGTGGGCCACAGAAACCTGCAGCATGCTGGGAAAAACACAGTCTGTTTCTAAGGTCTAATGAAGACATTGTCTACTGATGGGGGCCACGACTTATTGTTCTTGACTTATTTGCTCGTTCAAATGCATGTGTATTTGTGTAAGTGGGTCACGTCAGAAAGGTGCATCTGTTTAGAGGTTGAAAGGGCTAATATCTTTGTTTTCCATCCGCTTGTTCCTGTTGCTGCCGTCGTGTCTTTATTTAGAGTCAGCAGAGCTTTTAGGTTGGTTTAAAATGTGAACCGTCAGCTGTTTGGCTGCTTGCGTATTCAATCTGAGATGCTTTGAGGAGCTTTAAATCTGCGTAATTGCATTTGTTTAAAGCATTGGTGCCCACTTGATGGAAATTAACAACTCCAGACAGTTGTTAAACTATGTGTGGTTTAGAAATAGCTTTTGGTTAGTCGTTTAACATGGAATATGCATAAACAGTTTTTCCTGGCTACAAAGTTTAGCCCTGCACATGCTTTTAGGAAAATCATTCGCCTTTGGCAGGTTGTAAGAAGTAATTTTATTAGTGGATTTTGTTGTTTGCAATATGTCACTGATACCAAAAAACATGGTTAACCAAGAAACATGAGATCTTTTATTGTTATTAAGCAAAGATTGATCCATTTTTTAAAATGTATTTATTTTGTATTTGATGCACCTGAGGTGATCTTGCAATGCCTGCATATTACGAGGACACACTTCAGAAAAACAGTTTATTTTTAGACACACATAAATTGTTGTGGATGGATTATGCTCTACAAAATGCAACTCTATTTTTCAAGTTTACTTTGTTGGCGGGATCAGAAGTGATTTTGATTTATTTTGGCTTGTCAGCTATAAAGTATTGTACAAAACGTCCTAAGAGCAGTGGCTGTCACAGAGCAAAAGAGGCTGTTTTTTTGGGGGGGGGAGGGGGGGGGGGTTTGCAGAGGTGATGGGTTCAGCCTGTGGTTGAGCGAGAGAAAGAGAGCGAAACAACATGATTTTTCAATTAAGCCTCCCCTCAGAATTTTCTTCGTAAGAGTGCAAAAAGCCAGATCTGGAGGGAGATCAAACCTCCACCCAAGTTAGTCCATGTAAAATTGCATATGTTTTCATATAGAGTAACAGAGAACCACATCATCATGTATTAAACCTTTTCCTTTAACATAAAGCAAGCTCTTTTTTGCAGTTACAGTAATATTTAGTAAAATCCAACAGTGCCAAGCCCATGTTCAAGAGCAGACTTTGCAAATACATATTGTTGTGTTGGATTACGTTCTTCTTTGCACACACCTGGGAGGGACAGGGGGCATATCCCCTTCCATCCGAGGGTTGTCCCCACCCCCC
>CAIGQQ010032764.1:3459266-3487328 GCA_903798035.1 Danio albolineatus | reverse complement strand
ACACACACACACACACACACACACACACACACACAAATCAGCTAATTACTGATGTATTTTCCATGCATCTGCTATATTAGCAATTAAAATATTACCGATCTAGTTAGCGTTAGCTTGTTGCAAAGTGCACTGCAGCTTAGGCGCCAAAGCCGTTTCCCATGCATTGTTTTATTTGTGATGAGTTGGCATAATGTTAACAACATAAACGGCCACAATTAGCATATTGTTTAGCTATGCATTTGCTAAATAAGCACTGTGCTACGTCCGAACTGACCCCACTGTATGTTTGTATAATCAATTTCCATTCGGTTTGTACATGACAAGTAATTCAAGACAAAACATTTTAACCTTTAATTCCTTGGTTTTATTGTTGTTATTATTTTTTATATGTACTTTATGTAAAGCACTTTGAATTACCATTGTGTATAATCTTACCTTGCAGTGAAAATGACAAAGAAAATGAAAGTGGACAAAATCATTTTTCAGTGCACTTAAACGCCAATAAATACAAAATGTTCACATATTAGGCAATTTGGCTTTAAGAATGGGGGCATATGAAAATACTAATGTCACAATGTTAATCACAGGCATAGGAGAAATTAATTATTGAGGGACAGGCAAAGCAGGGTCAATCAGATGTACAGTGTCAGGTAAGGGTGTGAAGGCATAATGACAGAGTTTTTTTTTTGGATGAGCAATTTCTTTAATATTTTTAGAGTTGTGGCTGTTCAGCAGATGAACATCACAGGCTCACCAGTTTACAGTATAATCTGTCAATTTAACAAGTGTAACGTAAACAAGTTAGTTATTATGAGTGTAGAAATCATATTTCCCTGCATTTTTCTGCTTCAGGAGTAAAAAAATCTGCTGTGATTGAACCTGAGAAAAACTGAAAATAATCACAATGACGCAGACTCCATACTGCAATAATAATGATAGAACCAGAGTTTTTAACTGTGGGGACATATCTTTAGAAGTACAATTTGATAGTATTATTTGTGCCCCCCTCAAAAAAATGCTCGAAGGAAACAGACACTTAGCAAAATATGACATTTTATCCAATAGCTAAATATGACTATTATTTAGAATATTCAAATCATACATTTGCTTTTGTCTAGTCCAAATAGTTAAAAAATTGTATTGTCAAGCAGACAAACTGACCAACACTTTTATGAAAACATATTGTTTTCACTAATGTTGCATAATTCTTTATTTTAATAATTTACTGCATGCTGAAGGTGACCTAGCTCATCAGAAAAAAAAATCTACATGTACAGTTTTTACAATCAAATAATACAATAAAATATTGGCAATGCTTAGATTTGGATATCATTATCAATATTGCAGTGGAAAATATTGTGGTACTGTCAATATTGTATTGATATTTTCTCCCACCAACTGTGTTTTATTGATTGACATTCTGTATATCTTCAATTTATAATGTGATCAATACACATTTAGCTAAAGAAACATCCAGTTCCTGTATTTCTTGTGTAAGACTGTTTCTGTGTGACACAAATGTTGTGTCACCAGGTGCTCATGCATTAAGCTTTGCATAGTTTCCAGGCTAAACTTTGTGTGAAAAAAAAAAGACTGTAAGTAAATGATGTAATTGTGTAAATATACCTCTAAATACATATTCATTTACTCTACTTTGCTTTTCTCAACTTTTTTCTTTTAGTGAAAATGCTACTAGTGCATTCTTATTTTTGTTGCATATGTTTCTCAATATGAGCATTAAAAATGAACCACTTTTTGTTAAAACTTTATATAAGGTCACTGTCGTTCTCCCAGCGATGCTTATCAGAAAAATTAGGCATTACCTTTGGGCAATATATCTGTCAAACATAATGCAGTAGTGGAGATAACTCTCCAGGTTTTGGTTGATGGATGGGTAGTAAAGATGGAATAATTGCCTGAGGAGAGACGTGGAAGGAGAACTGGAGGATACAAATCTTTGTTGCTAATGGTTGGCCTTTTAAAAACATTTACGCAAAGCCCTATAGGATTCCACATTCAACTAGATTCCCCATTCAACCTTCAGTTTGTTTTTTTGATTTCTACTTCACTGTACAATAATGTCAAGCTCTGTATAGTTTTCATTTACCTGTTTTACATTAGCACTAAGTTACTCATATTAACAGGATACTTTACCAAAAATGAAACTCCCCTTTAGGCCTTCCAATTTGTAATTGACTTTATTGTCTTTAGCGAAAAGAAAAGATTTTACTTTTTTTGCGTAATCTGTGGTCATTGGTTATTCATAAAATGCCTGTAAAAAATGCAAAAAACAAGCAAAAAACATAAAAGGAGAGGAAGTTTAATACCTGTGGCTCTGTCTAAAATGTATCTAATGTTACATTTGACTGTTAAATCTTTCAACGGTTATTGAAGTTGCAGTTATTATAATGCTTTAAATACTTTGTACAGAGAAAGGTGAAGATCATATATTTTTTATTAATAAACATCAGGTTTTATTGTTCACAGATCAGACGGTTATCTTTGGCACTGAGTTTTCAGTTCATTGCTGACATAGGAAGATGCAGATGTCCTAACGAATAAAGAGACTACATTGATCGTCTGTCTGGCCAGATGGACCTTCTGGCATCATTCCATGTTATGTTCTCCTGCCGTGACCCACTTGTTACCCTCATTAAAAGTTTTTCATCTTGATTCGTGCCTCGATTCACATTGCAGCCCTCTAATGAACTGTTATCTCCATTCATTTGAGTTCTTGATGAATTGGCCAGCTTTTCGTTATCTCTTTGTGCCCCTGTATTGGGTCAGCCGTTGTGGCTTTGGCGAGGTCTTATGTTTGTGAGTAAATGCGTATTGACCAAAAAAATCTCTGTTCCAGATTTTCTTCTACCTTAACAGTCATAAATCATCAACCTCTAACAAAAGCACTGTGGTAGGAAGGCTTCTCTGGTGTGAAACCACATCATGGTTCTGGGCACATTGTTCTGTCACGTGTTTTTTGGTTCACTGGGCTGTCCTGTCCTTCCCAGACCATCCCACTTGGCATTACTTGTCTCTACAGTGACTTCTTCCCCAGTCTTTACGGGATGGATTGTCTGTCAGTTGTATATGGTCTAAAAGCTTCTAGATTTCACTCTGGTCTGGTGTCCATGTGCAAAGGGAGAGATGCTAAAGAGAGAGCATGTTTAGAGGTAAAATGCTTAACTTACCTTCCCTTTCTCCTTGCTTCCTTGCCGTCACATCACACACTCCTTGCTGCTTATCTAATCTTGACTTGAAGATGTTATACAGATAGTACTTTCCACAAATTTGTATCTTAATCTACATTTCTTTGATCTGTATTTTAGCTTTTGTTTGGCATACGTGTCTATGCTCATCTGAGTGGTCAGTATATAGTCCAGTAGAAATCTTTGGCTTATTTTTGTTAAATATGTCATCAAGGATTGAATTATGCCTTGGAGCCTCATCTGGTTTTGCTTATTATAACGAGCCATATATAAGCATGTTTTTTTTCCCATTGATTTCTGTGTGTGTACAAAGGGTTTTGGAATATTGTGGTGTGTTTGTCTGTTGGAGTTTAACTCCTAATTGTTCCCTCTCTCATATAAATATGCTTTGTCAGCCAGACTTTCTTTGCCATATTATGCATTTCTTTTTTTTCACTAGCAAAATAGAGAGCTGCCTGTTTAGGTTCTCTGCCATAATACATCGTTATTACTGTATTTTGAATTGTGTGAAGCTGGCCTGTTTTTAGCAAACAGCATGAAGTAGAATATCCTGTTTATTTCATGACTTCTGTATGACTTGCTGATAAATGTTGGTGGCAGTTTATAAGTAAGTGAAATTGTATTCACTCAATGTTTTGGTATTTCTGTTTTATGTAGAAACACATGCTATTAGTGACACCATTGGCTGTTAAGTAAACTGCAGCCTGCAGCTCATTACTTGTGCTCATTTCAACATAACATACAAAAGAAGCATAATTCAGGATGCCAATATATAGTATAGCCTTTGCAGCAAAGCTTTTCCATTTTTGTTTTAAAATAAGCATCCATATGTTTTTACATGCACATACTGCTATGAGTGATTAATTTTTAAAAATCATTTTATTATTATTATTATTATTATTATGTATTTTATTTTTATTATTTAAATAAAGTATGCTGTGTGTTTTTTACTTAGTATTTAGATACACACAGCAAAAATGACACTTGTGAGTAACCAGCAATCAAAAAGCATCGGATAATGGTGATGACAGTGTTTAATGTTGACATGAGGTCATTCGAATTGGACTTGACCATACAAAATTTCTGTTTCAGCATTCTTTGGCCCTATCTTGAACATTGTTTGAGCATTGGTTTCATGTGTCACTGAAAGGAAGTGAAACACTCTGGAGCTTGTGTAAACCTCACATCCTTTTAATTTATCCTGGCAAAAACAGTCCTTCAAATAAAAACCAGCAGGCTTTAATGGACAAAGGCTGTGGAAATAAGTGCCATGCCTGCAGGTGTTGAGGAGCTTGTAAATAAAAAAAAATACATGTCAGCTTACCAGTTTAAGGTCATAAGATAAAAAAGCAGACTAAATTCATTAATTTCAATACCAAATGATACAAAACATTATATCCTTGAGATTTTTTTTAGCTTAACTCTTATATCTAAGTTTCATGATGCAACACTACCTAAAATAGTTTATGCTGATATGGGAGATGCGTTTGGACCATTTTGATTTTACAATGAGTGTGATTAATCAGAGCAAATCCACAAAATCAAAAACAAGTTACTGGAACTTGTTACATTTGAAACGGGCAAGTACAAAAACTCAAGCCAGTGTGGGAGAGATATATGTGCACAGTAGAACTGCACTCTACTGATATGTCTTGGATTTTGCCCAGCTGAATTAAGTTGTTATCAGTGTAATGGCATGTGTATATATAATCATACATTTACAGTACATATCTAAATAAGGAAATGCTTTTTAAGCTTTATGTTGTTTGTAAAGATTAGTGCCAGTTAAAACTAAAAGAAATACAAAAACGGTCACAATTACAAATTTATTCTTCTCTTCGGGGTGTCCACGACGGGTAGTTTTGTATTGTATTTCTTAGTTCATACTGTAGATATAGCTAAATGTGTTAACACACAAATTCAAGAGTTCAAGTATGTTGGATAAATGCCCTGGCTGTTGACAAATTCAGTCCAAAGTTAACTTTCCTCAAAGGTTACTCATGAATTGTTTACTTCATTGCAGAAGTGCATTATGAGGATAATAAGGAAAAGAAAATACAAATATTTGTAAACGTGGGTGTGTGGGTTTTAGAGGAGGCACTAGGTGGAGCTCTGGACTTTGTCAGGTGAGGATCTTTGCTCTAATCTCACTCTCTTCTTTATTATCTCTAACACACTCATTTGCTCCTCCTCCTTACTCCTCATTCTTACAGAAATGCAGTAATCTTAAACAGACGTGGTCTGTTTTATCTCACTCTGACACCTAGGCTCTGTCTGCACACTGTCATCACTTTTACTCCAGAGATCTCTCTCTGTTTAGTTTACACAGCAGATTGGTTTTGTTTAGAGAGGAAACATTTTGAACACCTTCCTTTCACAATGTATTATGCATTTGCTTTGATCTAAGAGGGAGCAGTAAGAAATAGATTTTAGAAATAGATAGCAGTTAATTCCAGCTTGGTGATTTAGAACTACAGTGTGCTGTATATCACACAATTAATCAGCCAATATTCGGCCACTGTATGCAAATGGAAGTCTATCATCCCGTTTTTTTTTTTTTTTCAGTTTCAAAGTCAACTTGAAGACAATTACTGATTTATAGAAATATGTTGGGAAAATAAATTAAGCGTTGTCTGTATGGAAACGATTTTAGATTTTTATCATGATTCCTTTTGTTATATTTAAGTTTATTTTTTGATCATTATTGTACTGTAATAGATCTTTGTACAACAATATAGCAATTTCAAGGTAACAAAACATTTAAGGAAACAAATTACAGGCCATTTAGGCTGAAGTACTGTATAGTTTCAAACAAATTCAATGTAAATTTAATGAAAGTGCAATTCTGCAAAATAAGAACATTCCAACAACATTCAATCATTCATTTTCTTGTCGGCTTAGTCCCTTTATTAATCTAGGGTCGCCACAGCGGAATGAGCTTATCCAGCATTTGTTTTAATCAGAGGATGCCCTTCCAGCTGCAACCCATCTCTGGGAAACATCCATACACACTCATTCACACTCACACACTGGACAATTTAGCCAACCCAATTCACCTATACCACATGTTTTTGGACTTGTGGGGGAAACCGGAGCACCCGGAGGAAACCCACGCAACCACGGGGAGAACATGCAAACTCCACACAGAAATGCCAACTGACCCAGCCGAGGCTCGAACCAGCGACCTTCTTGCTGTGAGGCGAACGTGCTACTAACTACGCTACCATGGCGCCCATTCCAACAACATTCAATTATAATCTTTTATTTGTGGTAGCATATGGTGTAAGATATAGAATAAATAGTTATACAGAAAAATGAAAATGGGTCATCTAAAATAAAGGTTAAGTAAAAATGTAACTTGTCAAGTTTAATGTAGGCCCTGTCAAGTTTAATGTAGGCTGTGTGGTTGTAGGCCGAACTGATGTGCTTGTGTTTGACTATAAGCACATTACAAGTGCGCAAATTGGCTGGCGAGTCAAAAAAAGGGAATTTCAGTCAATGTTTGCACAATGTTGGTTGAGGAAAATTCAGACGGTTTTCTTTATTGCATACCAATCAACACTTGTTCTTTGCCTCCTCTTCACCTTGCATAAAACTGCCACATTGAAAAGCAAGCAAAAAAAACAAAACACATTTATATAGCCCACCCTTTGCGGCTATAACGGCTTCAAGTCTTCTGAGAAGTCTTTCCACAAGGTTTAGGAGCATTGTCAGTAGTACATTTTTGAAGTCAGTCACTGATTTTGGATGAGAAAATTTGGGTAGTTTTTCTAAAGTAAACAGTCAGAACTATTTTACTTGCATTACACTACAAACACATTTATGGGTACATAGCCCACCTCCTAGCACTTAACCCAACCATTTGTCAATATAAAACAGGGCATGTAGCAGCCGGGTACAACTAGTTGCAGTTTATTGAAAAGGAATCAATATTCCAAGTCTTTAATGAAATTCCAAGCCCAAAACTGAAGATGCAGCGTCACTTTTAAGGGACTGTTTCATATGGATTTAAAAATCCCCTTTACTTTCCAATGAACACAATAACGAACTGTTATAGTTTATTAAAGACGCAAATCCCTCGCTTTTGTGGACTTTTGTAATAATTTATGAATGTCAAAAATGGTGGATTTGTTCCGCAAAAATTTGACTGTCTTATTGCATCCCAAGCGACTAAAAAGCCCTATTACAAAACGATATAACTAAAGCAATGTCCTCTGTGCTGAGCGAAAGTGCTTCTCTTCCTGTTCAACTGAACTGTCACATCATCGATGACGTAAGCGTGCTTTGGCTTGAAAGGTAAAGATGGAGTGTGAGTGCAGGCTGTCAGGGGAGTGGGGACAATTGCACTTCGGCACGGTTCAAGGCAACTGTACCTAGTGTGAGCACACCTGTAGGCTGCGTCCGAAACCGCATACTTCCATACTATACAGTATGCTAAAATCAGTATGCGAGCTGAGTAGTATGTCAGAATTCATAGAATTCGAAAATCAGTATGCGAGAAGTACCTGGATGACTTACTACTTCCGGCGATATTCTGAAGTGCGCATCCCATGCACGCTGCGTTATCACATGATGCCCCGCCAGAGAATTCATAAATGGGAGTGAAGCGACGCAACTGACGCAGTTAGGTCACGTGATTGTGACAAAATGGCGGATGTAGTATGTCCGAATTCCATTCATACTTATCACATTCATACTGTATAGATCACACTTTTCTAACGGCCGTGCAGTACGTTTAAATTCAAATGCATTACCTACTGAGTAGTAGGCGGTTTCGGACGCAGCCGTATAGTCTCTTGACCAGACACGTCATGCTAATGGCATCTTTTTGAATCTGAGGATATCAGCCTGATAGTTTTCAGCTATTGAAACCTTATAAATTACAAATTTCTTCACATAAAGACTTTGTTTGGCTGCACAGGACTTGGAATGCCACATGACTTGTTTTTATCACTTTTATGTGGTTGTTTTTGCAATAAATAAATGTAACTCCACTTGTATTTGCCTGCTGCTTCTTTATGTTGTTCAGAAGTGTGTAGGTTTAGGGTAAGGTGTGCAGTAGGTGCTCTAAAATATTTCTGAAAGTATGCATTCATATTATACAAAGACTTGTGAACGTTTAATGGCACTCCTAAGACAATTATTGAGCAAAACCATCAAAGGGTGACAAAATAAATAAAAGAAAAAATGTACAAATGTACTTAGGCTTCCACCAGTGCAATATCACTATACCACACTTGAAGTCACTGAGGCAGTCTGCATACTGTAGGAGCAAATAAGTAATTTGAACACCTGAATTCAATGATTTGAACTGTATAGGGGTGTTACAAATGTAACTCAGGAGACACATTTTGAGATGTTTTTTTTTTTTTTCCCCCACGTCAACTGTTTACTTTGATTGATATGCTGCTAATATCATTTATTCTGCATGCTACATCTGTGATCTTTTTGTGTTAGTTTTATGTCTTCATCTACGCTTCTCTACCTACAGTGTCTTCTTCCATTCGCATGTTACTGTGATCTGAATTCATGCTTTAGCTCACCCACACATCACGTCAGTGTGTCAGACTTCACTTTATCCTTGTGCATTCATATCACGGTATCACTTTTCCACTACTCTCCTCCTTGTCAGTCTGTGAGGCCTGCATGCTATGGTGTGGCTACGGTGGGAAAGCACCGTGCTATATTTGAATACCTCTGATGTCTGTCTTCACATGGAGCTTTAGCTGCCTTACAGTACTGAGAGGGGGTGCACTGACAGTGAAGGGGAGAGTGTGTGCACGCATTTATGTGTGTGTGTGTGTGTGCCACATGGCCCTTCGCTGTCCTCCCCTCTTCCTGTTGCTTGTTCGCTCCCTGACCTTCTCTAAAGCGATACATCTATTCTGAAGAGCAGCAAATGAATCTGTCCCGAGTTTTACTCTGCATTTAACCCTTTCATGATTGAATATAGTTCCTTTTTTCCCATGCAACGAGGCTTCTGAAACGAGTGTTACTTCTACAGTAAGTCATATGGGTGTATTATAAATCTCTTTTTTTCGTTCTAATGCTTAACTCTGTATATGTTCTGTTAAATGTTTTGAGAGTTTTAAAATGGTGAAAAGTTATATAGCTTGTGATTTTAAATGAATTTTTTGTATGTTATAATGAACTATAATGAACATTTCTCTTTAATGGAAGTACACTGTGTTATTATCAGTGACCGAGCATGCTGAGAGTGAGTATTATCTATTAATACTAAGTGGTCTTCGATATGAGACAGACACAGAAGCACAGTGACAGTGTACAGTATATTCAGACTGCAGAACTTGTTGCCTCCCATTTCAGACACATTTCTAAACATTTTTATAATGACTTAATGCTACTGTTCTAGGAAATTAATTTGAATTTGCTAGATTGTGATTATCTGCGTGTTAAACACAATAGATTAATATTTGTTGCCCTCTGCTTGGCTAGTTCCACAGGATGTTGATGATCATCTCATGTAATTAAGCATTATAAGTTAAATTTAAGAATACAATATAAGTTAAGAAAGCACCAGTATTAGCTGGACATTCTGTCTATTGTAACCTCTTCTGTTATATGTGTGTGTACAATTTGGCACATTTGTGAAAATAATAAAAAATAATGGCTAGAAGAATAAATTTTTATTATTATTGTCTAGATTTTTGTCAACCTGTGGCATTGGTACTGAGAAATGTGGTTTTTAGTCACAAAGTGATTGTTTAAACCTCACTTGGATGTGTTTTAGATCATTTAACACAATGTTACATTAGGAGATGCTTTCAGACAGAACCACTGTTCATGAAGCCCATGACTTTGGGTTTCAAATGCAGCCATAGTGTTTTTCTGACCACTTTCTGTCACCGAGGTGTGCATCCTTTAATGGTGTGTGTGGGCAGCAAGCCTAAATAACGAAGCCTCATGCTCTACAGCTGTCCAGTGACCCCACCTGCTCTCTCTCCATCACTTCTCTGACTGAAATAGACCCTCACAAATGGCAGATGCACATTACAAACAATAATTTCTGTTCAACATGAGGTCAGAAGAGGAAATTAGGCTTTCAAGCCTGTTACCCATATGCAGCCAGATGTGATTAGCATGGAAAACACATTCTGTACTGCAGGATAAGCTTTTAAGCTATGTAAATATTTTAACTCCATTTCCACACCGCGATATCATTTTCCATTGGTTGAGTATTTGTGTCTGTAGTCCTTAATAGTGCGACAGGCTTACGTGTTAGCTGTAAATTAACCATCCGTATGCTAAATATACTCAGTCTAGCTTTAGCTAAGCTTAAGTGGCTAACAATGACTTATTATCTGGCTTAAGGATGATTTTTCTGTGCCTTCCTGTCATCGTATAACAAAATTCATATGCATCACAACAGAGGGTTTAGCTCAGAGCATTTCTGAAAGGAGTGTCAAACTCTAAACACTAAAAATATCTGAACTCTTTTTTTCAAACGAGATTGATTCAAACGAAAGGAGAATGTAGGACTCCTAAATGCTTTGTAGAAAGTTTACCTATTTTTAACACTTTTAGCTTGTTTATTCTGTGAGACACTGAACAGCCAAAGATATCCTTTGGGGTCGGTTAGACTTGATTTAAAAATAAACCTTTTATGCTCAAAGGATACATTTATTTGATCATTCATACAGTAATATTTAAAAATACCTTTTGCAATTTGAAAGAACTGTTTTTTTGTTTATATGAGCAATTCCAGCGTTATGGATGTGACATTTGCAGGAAAAACTCAAAACCTAAAGTCACAGAGAAAGTATACATTAATACTATATTGAAACATCTGTTTATATTTTCCAAAACAACTAACCACAGAGTTGTGGGATCTGAAAAATATCAATCTGTAAAAAAAAATATATTTTAAGTGAGGAAAAAAAACATGCCAATGTGATCAAAAATGTCTGCAGTTTGCAGTTTACAACATGCTTTCTAGAAATTCTGTGAATTTAACTGCATAGCCCAAAAGAAATAATGATAATCAAAAGAATAATAGTGATAGTAATAGTGAGTCGGCTCACTATAAAACAAATATGATTGATTTTATTTTATTTGAAATTTTTGCATTTATGAGGGAAAAACTTTGTTGTGGATGTGACACTTTTCTGTTATGGATGTGACAGATGTGAAATTGCCACTTGTGTGACTTTAGTATATCAAATATAAGAGTTTGAAAACACTGGCATTTTTGAGTATTTTTAAAGTACTTGTTCAATACTTGCTTACACAACATTTTTTAAATGGTTTCTCTATTTAGGTTTTCATGGCAAGGATGGTATTTGCATGGAATTGCTCATATACAAAGCTGACTTTTCAGCAACCATTCCTCCAATAATAATAATAATAATAATAATAATAATAGTAATACTAATACTACTACTGATAATAATGAAAATAATAATAATAATAATAATAATAATAATAATAATAATACTTTATATGAATAGTGAAAGGTTTAAAAGAACAACAGTTTGTGGTTTGATTAAAGGTGCCACAGAATGCATTAAAACAGTATGTTAAATTCTTCTCTGATATCTTTATAGAAGTTATGTGGCTTAGGTAAGTGCAAAGATTGTCCAGAAATGGTTTTACAGGTTCATTTTCAACCTTAGGAACTGACCTTAATACGATATGTTTAATTTTGACCAGATTTGTAAGGGTTACAAATGTTATTGAGCACTACTCTGATGCTCAGGCTGCTCATGTCAGTGAAAATGAGAACTATGTGTCTGAAAAGAGAGGCAGGAATTGATTTAAACCTACACATAAAACAGATGAAATTTATTAGTGTCCTTTACCGCTACAAAAATCACAGGAAGAACTAAGTCATCTGACATAAACGTGCATTAAATACTTATTACTTGATTTATATGTTTGTACCCATTACAAATTTGCATGTGTCTGTTGCTTCATTACAAACATACAAGGCAAATTTCATAATATACACTTTAAATCAACAAAAGATTTAAACACCCATTGGCACGTAATTAGTTCTGTATATACCCCGTTTTGTGTTCTGACACATTGTGAACTGATGAGATCGTGCATGGCCTCTCTTCACAAAATTGTTCTTATACTTTCAAGCCCATTTTCTAAATAAAGAGTCCCAAATTAAGCTTATATAAAGTGCATAATGCATATGATACTTTGTAAAGTGTATAATGCATATGCCAGCGATGGTGGTTTGTTCCGGTTGGCTTTACACTCACGGTACTTGAATGAACAATGGTGTCTGTGGCTCATGGTGTGTCATTTCCACGTGTTAAACTCTGGGCCTATGCATGTCCAGATTTTCCTTCTATGGTACCTTTAAAATGAGACCATAAACAACAGAACAATGCAGAGATCTCGAGTGGCATTATATGCTACTTTGCTAAAGCTATAGGATGATCAACCACCAGGTTCTTATTATTTCTGTAAACTGAAGGACTTCTTTCCCTTGCACAAAAAATGTGTCTTATTCAACACGAGCTGTCAATCTAGATGAGCCTGTGCCACCATGGCCTTTATGCAACTTCACTACTGCCTGTAATTGATGTAGCAGAATAAAACCTGAGACCATAACACAGGAAAATAAACCAATGACCCATAGCCCCGTTCTGCTCTATTTAACCAGTATGACTTCTGCAGTGCTTGATATGTGATCAAAGTCCTGAGATTGAGAGGTGACTGTAAACGCTCATGGAGTCTGATTTCAACCACTTAATGGTCACCTGATTAGGGTTAGGACTACACAGCAGGACAAGGTCAGAAAACTGTCCACTCATTCCACATCACATTTACCTAAATTTACCACACACAGACATTCACACACATCTCCAGCCTAAAAAGGAAATGTGTTTTGTGAGTGGCTGACTCTAGGTCACAGCTTCTTTCTTTCTCTTGTCTGACTGGCTGGGCTGTGTCGATGATGTGGCTGCACCTTTATGTTGTAAGCAATAGGAAGTTGTGTATATGCATGTGTGCATAACCTTCACCGATCTGGGGCACCAGTGACAAGTCACCTTCTAAAGAAGCCAACCATTTTAGTCATGGCATTTAAAGCCAGTTTACAGAAAACATACACAAGTTTAAAAATATATAGTGTTTAACACAGAGTACAATGCTCAGACAAAAAGTGCCAAAATTGTTGTATTTAAATTAATGCTACTGTATTTGTACACCATATAGTTCTTTGTGTATGTTAAGTTGGAGGTCAGTGAGATTATTTATTAAGGGGGAAAAAAAATAATTATAAAGGACAATAAAAAATGCTCTAAATAAAAACACCGGCTCGAAGTAATAAATATGTGATTTGATAATGAATATGCCTCCAAACCCAAGTGTGTGTGTGTGTGTGTAATCTGTTACTTGATATTGTTAGTCTCAACAACATGAAACAATAATGCTTTTTTAGTGCTAGTTTGAGACTTTAACACGTTTATTTTTTTATTTAAGTTTAAATATACCATGTTTTTTTTTATTTATTTGTTATCCTTTCCATTCAAAAACAAAAATAGTGTTTTTAAAGGACCCGCGAAGTGCTTTGAAATGTGCATTTTTATTCGACATTTATTGTTTGGCTTAATCTCAACCGAAACACAAACAGAGACATAGTGAACAATGTAGATTCTTCCCTATTTATAAAGCAGCCAATAGCGTTTTGCTTTATCACCGCATGAAATGTGAAGCATCTTGAAAGGGGCGGTACATGTCAGATACTAGAGAGCATTTGATTGGTCATGATTTGATGAGAAACTGAAAAAATGTGAGGTGGCATGAAAAAAAAAACCATTGATCCATTTAGGAGTAAGTGACAAACTACAAGACTTACATGTTTATATCAGTTGTATATCAGTTGTATATCTTCCAAAATGCAAATTTTGTCATTACACTAACATATAGATAACTAACAATACTAACATCTAAAAAAAAACTTTATTTTTTATTTCATTGGACCTTTAAACTGTCAAAGTTTGCATCAGTTTTCTACTTATGTACTTTGAGCGTTGGTACTGTGGTCCTCCCTATTTTAAGTTCAGTCTAAAATGTCTGGCCTCACCACTGATTAAAGGGGGACGTGAATCATTGATTGTAATGTGGCTTTAAATATTATTCACATTCCGCTTAATGATTCGTGGTTCCCTAACATTAATATAAATGGAATCATGATGTGCCTGAAGATCAGACCATAATCTATTCACATACCCGCTGCACTGAATGTAGACCTTCAACGTTAACTTTAGCATTGCGCCTTTTTGCTCATTACAGCAATCTGAAAAGGCTTCCATCAAACGAGCTTCTCTGGATCTGCGGACTGTGGTAAAGTTATTCTACTTAAACTCTGAATGGAACAGGGAAAATCTTTTTATTCATATTTCTGAGGGGCAGCACTGCTGGAAACTTGACTCTAATCACTGAAACTGTAAGGCTGTTTTTTTTAACTACAGCGGTTCTGAACTGCAGTTCTGCCGAATGACTAAAAGTTATCAGTATGATGGTAAAAAAACTGTACATTCTAGTCAAAACCATCCTTCTGCAATCTTATACTAAAAGCGGAAATAAGGGCATTATTAATAGCTTTAAATGTGGTAGAGCGTTGCTATTATGTGATTATATTGTATTGCAATATGGAGCCATTTAATGTTAAATCAAAAGTAATTGACAAATACTTGAAAATGAGATGATTTAATGACAATAATTCTCTATGGTTACAACTGAATTAGTGACAAATAACTGTATGAAACAATAAAACATGAAATGATATAAACATATGATAATAATTGTACCCAGCTTAAATGTAGATTAAAGTTACCTGAGAGAGAGAGAGAGAGAGAGAGAGAGAGAGAGAGGGAGAGAGAGGGGGAGGGAGAGAGATAGAGAGAGCATTGGGAGAGAGCAAAAGCAGGAGAAGCCAGAAGGGCTGGAGAAGAAAAAGAGCCAGAGCTGAGTGTAACACCTCTTTTTGTACTTTCCTTGACCATGTGACCAGAGCCTAAATACTGAGACATTCAAACTGACCAATCAACACGTGACTACATCATCAAACCCCCACAGTCCACAAAGCAGTTCCTGATTTCATGAGGAATTTTGTGAGCCCTCTTTGGGGAAAAACACATGTTCTGCCATATAAACAAATGCATATAATAATTTTCATCCTTACAAAACTAAATCTGGTAAATTAATCATTACCAGAATTTAACTTCGAATTCAAAAGACAGGTTATTCTCAACTCTCACACTGCAGAGAAAAAGGCAGATAACTAAATGGATGCATCTTTGTACAATCCAGCACAAGATAAGACAGCACCTTAACTCGACAGATGGCTTTTCATCAGATGGCTTTCATTAAGAAAGAAGGATGATCTAGCTACACTATTAGAAAACAATATGTCAGGATAACTTAAATGTCTTTGCCAGGTTTTGTTATTCTGGCATGAGAACTTCTGAAAATTAATATTTGAGGAAATCAGGGCCAAGCTGAACACGAGTTTATTGTAACTTTGTCAAAAGAGCCCTAAAAACTATATCTCTATTAATAGCTAAAATTTGATTTGTACTATGTTTTATTTCTGAAAGCAGATTTCCTTGATTTTTATTATCTGTTTTATATCCACTTAGATCGTTGTTTACTTGATCCTAGTTTCTAAAAAGTCCCCAATTCCGGATAATCATTTGACATTACAGTTTGATAGATGAGATGCTCAAGCTAAAATTCAACAGACCAGACTGTAGCCAAGTTTCTATTGTTTTGATTTATGGGATTTTCTACTACACAAGAAATCTTTTTCAGACTAGCATACGATTTTAAACTCTGGATTTAAGCTTAGTCTTGTTGCATGGTATTCTGGCTTAATTTGTCTCATAATTTCTCTTTATTTCTGTTTGCTTGACTTTATTGTCACCATGCACTTTAATCTTTATTTACTACTGTAGCGTACAGATGGCGTTCAACCTAACCCAACGATTTGAGCTGTAAATACTGAGCACACGTGCATGAGACCGTGTCATTAGATGGTGTGTTTTAGATCAAGAGATGATGTCATATTTGTGCTATTTGTCATCCGAGAAAGCAAACCAGCCCCTGAGGAACTAGTAGATTACATTATATGTAATGACAGGGCAGAGCACACATGCCCTCTTCAATTCTCACACAGTGATGTCATCCCTTTAGTTAGATCCCGACAGGGTCTCAAGTGCTGATTATTTTAGATATTAGTTCAGCCTCTGGAATGCCTTTGATTTTCTTATTATGGTGTGTGGTCATGATCTCCATCAGATACTCATGCTCCGTATCTTCAATTGACTCTATAATTGTGTCTAGAACAACAGCAGCTGGTGTCTCTGGCCACTTGAGACAATCGTTAACACATTCTTGTTTATTTTAAAGAGTTTCAGGCTCTGTATACACGACAACAGTGTGACCAGAAACGGAACAGTTTTTGTCTTGCGTTTAAGAAAAAAAGTTTCATGTTTACACTACAACGTTTTCAGAACAATACACACACTGCGAAAAATGGCGAAAAAGAATGTGTTACGTACAGTATGGCAGGCCAGTATTTGACGCTGTCAACTTATTAGTAAACAGTACCTGTAAGGAAGACAACATGCTGCATCAGGAAATACTTTAGCAACAACACTGCCATGTGATTCATTGTTGTGTTGGTTTGTTCACCCCATGCCCTTAATCTACATGCACTAGACATGCACATGACAACATCATCATCAAGACATGATAAAGGCTGTTTTTAAAAACTTAAAATTTCCTGAAACCGGCGTGGTCATGTAAACAAACAAGCAAAAAAAAAACAAAAAAAAACTTTACGTTATTTTATTTTTTATTTTTTTATTTTTTCGGCTCTGGATTTCACCCCAAAGACAGTTCACCCCAAAATTTCAATTTACTCCACATTTACTCATTTACTCACTTAATTTGGTTCCAAACTTTGAGTTTTGATTTTGCCGTTGAACGAAAATAGGATATATTTTGAATAGTTTTGGTATCATTGTCTTCAATAGTAGGGGAAAAATATTATATAAATCAGCTTCTGCTGTAAGTGTGGGATAGGGTTAGGTGTGTGTGTGTGTCTGTGTCTGTGTCTGTGTCTGTGTCTGTGTCTGTGTGTCTGTGTGTGTGTGTGTGTGTGTGCGCATCCGCATGTGTGAGAGAATGAGAATGATAAGTATTGCAGTGGAAACATTGCAGTCAGGATAATGGGCTCAAAATAGTGCAGGGCAAATGCCATTCTGCATGTATGCAAGTGCTTAAATGCTCTGCAGCTATCATGGTTTACTTCTCTGTATTGCTGTGTTGTCTCCCTTCATTGCACAATACTGTAGCTTGTTTTTCATTCTCTGTCGCGTCATCTTCACAGTCCTTCCTTGTGTTCCTTCTTCTATATGTTCGGTACATGATTCCCCCCCCCCCCCCCCCCCCCGCCCCCCCCCAACCCCCCATTGTCTATTTATATTAATCGTCATTCAAGCAGGAGCAGAATATGGTTATCTGGGCGACTTAAGACGACTGAACACAGTTGATTGCACTTCTTAATTGTTTGGTCATAATCTTCTGTTTTTCTGACTGAAAAAGATTGCTGCCTTTTAATAGAAAAAACCCTTACTACAGTTGAATTAAAACTGACGAATTTCACAATGAACAGAACTGACTTGAGCAGAATAAATGCATCCTGGATACATACTTTTGTCTGGACTGCATTGATTTTTTGCAGTTTGTAAGATGAATGCTGTTTTATTAAGCTAAAATTTAAGCATTAAACAGTTGCTATAAACAAATTCATTCGTTCATTCATTTTCCTCCGGCTTAGTCCCTTTATTCATCATGGGGTCGCCACAGCAGAATGAATTGCCAATTTATCCAGCATGTTTTACACATGCCCTTCCAGCTGCAACCAAGAACTGTGAAACACCCATACACTCTCACATTCACACACTCATACACAAAGGCCAATTTAGTATTCAATTTACCTAATGCGCATGTCTTTGGACTGTGGGGGAAACAGGAGCACCCAGAGGAAACCCAAACCAACTCACGGAGAACATGCAAACTCCACACAGAAATGCCAATTCACCCATTTGAGACTAGCCCGGACTAGCTATAGGACTGCTAACCACTGAACAGTGTCGCCCCTCAACATAAATTATTTAACTTTTTCAGTTGATTAAAACTTCATTTTATGGATCTTGTGACTTTGAAGATTGGAGTGATGCTAAATATTCATCTTTGCTTTTACAGGAATAAATTGTTCTAAAATGTATTGAAATAAAATGCATGCATTCTTTTGAAGCTGAAATAATGTTACAGTATATAAAGTAGAAAATTCTTGAGTTACAGTTAGGCATGGGCTGGTATAAGATTCTGGTGGTATGATAACCTTGGATATAAATATCACGGTTTGACTGTATTGTGTTTACTGCACTAAAATATATCCTTTTTAAATGTCTGGATAAAAAACAAAAGCTTTTTTTCCTCTTTGAACACAATATTTTCATTTGGGAAACTTTTTAAAATATTTTGGGACAGTAAACATGTCAGACTAAATAACTCAAATGAATCAGTCTTTATTTCAAGAACACCGATTTCTTTACAATTTAAAACGGCATCTTTAGATATATTTTCTACTGGAGATGCTGTTGTCCTAAAAAAAAAACAATGCACATTTTTAAATATCTTACACATACCTTAGGAACGGTGTAGCAGAAAATTTTGATGGTTTTAAAACCTTAACTTTTCCAAACCGCGGTATACCTTGAAAACTGTTATCGTCCCATGCCTAGTTTCAATCCATTTCTTTGTTTGACTTGACTTTTGATGCATTTTACATCGTCTTTTCTTACATTTTTGACACATCAGCAGTCAATGCCAACCTCTCAAATGGAGTGACTATATATTACATGAGAACTTCTGCATTGGCTGCTGAAATGGATATTTTTATTCCATTTGAACCCCAGGCTAACAGGTGCACTCAGTCTGAGTCTTTGAAACTCGTCAGTAAACCTAAGAAGAAATTCAAGCGATGCAGTTTTTTTTCTATACTACAGAGGCCAGGACAGTTAAAAAGAAAAAATCTAAACCTATTTAGCACATCTGTTAATATAAGGAAAACAGCTTGGGAAAGACTCGACGAGTCCATAAGTCAAGTGATTTTTCTACTACTGACTCACCGTCTATTATTTAGTCCCTCCTTTGAGCACTTAGCACAACAATATGACTTGGCAAGTCTCTCTCCTCATGGCAGAGATCTTGCTTTTCCACTCTTTCTCTCGCTCTCACTACCACACGTATGTCACCGCTCAGAGATGAGTGGAATTTCTTGTTCCTTTGAGCAACTTATCTTCACTTACTTTCTCACCCCTTCAGCTGTCCCAAAAGCTAAACACATTCACTGTATGCAGCTGCTAGCGCACACAACCGCTACTGTCGGACTAATGTGTTACTGTCCTTCCCTTTCTTTACAGTATGTCTTTCTCTCAGTCTTCCCTCATCCCCCGGTCTCAGTTTTGTTAATCAGATTAGCAGTGAGCAGCATTAGCACTGTTGTTACTTTGCTAGCATGTAGCAGTAGCCATGCAGAGCCTCTCCGTTTGCACACTGTCATAGTGTTGGAGAGATACTGCTCTCCTCCTCCTTTCGCAGCACTCTCTCTCTCTCTCTCTCTCTCTCTCTTTCTCTCTCTTTCTCTCTCTCTCCACCTCCCTTCTCTTTCTGTCCCAGGACTGCTGCAGCTAACTCTGCATCACCTTGCAGTTTCAGACTCTGCTGCCTTTCTGCAGTCCTCTCTCTCTCTTATTTTCCTCCTCTTTTTGGTCCTTCACATCCCCCCTCCCTTCTTTCTGGTCACTTTGCTTTCTTATCTATCATCCACCCCTCGTTTCATTTTGTCAAAATGTATCGGAACCCTTGGATCTCCAACTATATCAACCATGTCAAGTTGTGCCAAGGTGAGTAAATGGCAGTTCAGGGTGGGAAGGGGCAGGACGGGCCCACCTCATCTGTTAATGCTGTTTGGGCATAAGTAGTACTACAACCTCCAAGGAAAGAAGCAATCGAGGCTCTAAAGGAGAACTTGTGTTGATGCTTTTTTTTTGCATACCGTGGTTTAGATACAAATGCTTTAAATAGTTTAAATTCTGTAGTTGAGTCTGTTAGGCGGTTTAAGAGAGTTGCTTTTTAATGGTTTTGTTTTGGTCTGTGCATTTGCGCAACAGCACATGCTTTTCCATTTATCCTGTGTGTTTTTAGTTAAATGGTGCATTTTTAGCAGGTGTTTGTGTCCAGTGGAGCATATTTTATGTGTAAAATTGAATTGTTATGGCGTTATTTGTATTCAGATATTTATTAATAAAAGTACCTCACAGTATAGTAGTTAGTTTGAATGTAAATAGGGTTAATGCGTAAATGTATGAATGGGTTTTAGAGATCCCCCGTCACCTAATTCGCCCTTTCCTGGAGTGCAGACACCAGCTGTCTTATTTAATACTCTTAAGATCTTCCCCCTTGTTTGTGCTATAGTAAATGACAGTTGTATCATGCATTTTAAAGAGAGCTGCAGGTTTCTGAACTGAAGAAGTTGAGCTGCTATTAAAACATAAAACAACCTTTAATACTGTGATTTAAGGGATGGCATACAGTATGATGGCATACTTCCTGTGCCCACACTGGCTAATCCTATTCCTCTTGAAGACTAATCCTTTATTAGCTGAGACAAGCGCTACGCTAACACCTGACTGCCACATTTTTGCCCTGCGTTTTCCTATTTAACAAGGTTCGTTCAGTAACAAGTGCAGTCTGATTTCATCACTAGCAGGTGCTTTGTAATAAACCACTATGCCTTTTTAATTGTATTTGGTGGTTATTAATAAATTAACTTATTGTACTAATATATTTCAGCTCAAAATGTTTATCCTTTAAATCCTTTAAAGTGTATCCTGTTTTGTTCCAAACCTATTAGACTTTTTATTTTATTTTATTATTTTTATTTATTTATTTTTATGCTGCTGAACACATATTCCATTCTAAAGAATGATGGAATGACTTCCATAATATTTTGCTGCTCGTACTATGGAAGTCTATGGCTGCTTTTTCTTCAGAATATCTTGTGTTCAACTGAAAAAAGGCATTTGTAAATATTTAGAATCACTTGAGTCAAGTAAATGGCGAGGTTTCATTTTAGGTTTAATCTGCCTCTATTTTTTTTTTTAGCAGAGATTCTTTCTGTTGAGTTCTTACATTACATTAAAACATGGATAATGTTACAAATTATGTTAGTGTCTTTGAACTTTTTTTCCTAAACCTTCAACAACTGCATGCAACACAAGACATGGTTCATAAACGCTAGATCAGTACATTACAATGATTTCTGAATCACGTGACACTGAGTAATGAATAAATTATATTTAAAAACCGTAATCAAAATAGAAATCAGTTGTTTTAATTTATAAATATATTTCACAATTCAGCTGAATTTTAAAGTTTTTTTTTATTTAAATGAATAAATTTTTTTGCTACTGTACTGGCTAAAATTGAATTCTAATCTAAATTTTCATGTAACACAAATGTTTCATATTAATTCCTCTATTGTAGGTTTTGTTTTTTAATATTTTGTATTCATTCATTGGATCTTACCTGTACAGTAATTCAGAAAACACAACTGTTGATGTTTATTTAATATTGGGTTAAAAATTAAATGTAAATATTTATCCCAGCGCTTGAGTTTGTCCATATTTTACCCTAATTTAGGTCGAAACAACTCTGAATTTAAGCATGTAAAATATCTAATAATTTTTTTGAGTTGATTTCCTTCATTGTAAAAAAGCAATCATGTGATGGTTGCATAAAAATAGTTGAATCAAATTAATTGAATCAAATTTCTAGTAAACTCAACTTAAAATCAAACTAACTTAACATTTTAGATAAAAAAATCACTGATTGAATCCTGATTAACTTATTGAAATAAGTTAAAGTAACTTAAAAATAGGGTGACATGGTGGCTTAGTGGTTAGCACTGTCACCTCACAGCAGGAAGATCATTGGTTCGAGTTCTGGCTGGACCAGTTGGCTTTTCTGTGTGGATCTGTAGGTTCTCCCCATGTTTGTGTGGGTTTCCTCTGGATTCTCTGATTTCCCCCACAGTCCAAAGGCATGGTATAGGTGAATTGGATTAACTACATTAGTCATAGTATATGTGTGTGAATGAGTGTGTATGGCTGTTTCCCAGTACTGGCTTGCAGCTAGATGGGCATCTGCTGTGTAACATACAAGTATGCCAGATAAGTTGGCGGTTTATTCCGCTATGGCGACCTCCTGAAGGAGAATGAATAAATAAATGAACAAATGAATGAACATAAAAACATTTGTTGTAACATTTTTACAGTGGACTGTGTGTTCTGTATGTTTCTCCATTAACAGTGATAGTCGTTAGAAGTGAGATGTGAGTGAGTTTATGATCTCACCAACAGGCTGTGACTTGCTTCAATAGTATCTTTTGCTTCTACACTGCCTGATGTCAGATACTATATCAGTGATTTCCTGATGCGTTTTAATCATGAAATTAGCCTGAAGTTTCAGAGTTGCGCGATTTCCCCCTTAAAATGATTAATGCTGTAGATCTCAGAGGTATATTGGTGTGTCACAGGGCTGTGGAATAACATGCGTGCCATCTGAAGAGCTTTAAATGCCACACTTGACTGTGTCTGATTAGCATCTGTACTTAAGAGGGCACAGAGCCAAGGTGTTCAGCATTTCCGCACATGTCTGTTAACGGTGGGTGCTCTCAACAAGACCATGCGGTGAATGCACATAATGATCATTTTAGCAATCAGTCTAGTTAATCTGCATTACTAACTGTCAGTTTGCGTGATGGTTTTGTGTGTTTTGTTCCTGCTTCTGGGAACCATTGTCATTAAATTGTTTTTATTTGCAGTCTAGTGTTAATTTACTGCAAGGCAATTAAAAAATGTGTCAGCCATTTTTTTTTTTTTTTTTTAAAGCTGACTCCATTAATCATTGTTTGCCTGAATGACAACAGCTTTGTAGGTGAATTATTGCAGATGCTGTAATAAAGCATTGGAAACATATGGTACATGAATATGTCCTCATGTGATATGATAACAGGGGAACTTCTGTAGTGAAGTGAATGTACTATTCTTTAAAACTTCATCCACAAATCCATCAAGTTTTATAAGATCTATTTTTAGGGCAGATGCAGAAATGCAGACAGAATTGCAAAATCCATTCATAAAGGTTGAATTGGCTGTATAACGTAGAACAGTGGTTCTCAAACTGTGGTTCGCGTACCACTAGTGGTACACAAGCTTCCTTCTAGTGGTACACGGAGGAATCGCTGAATAATTAAAGTAAAAAAAATTAACACACTTTTAACCCTTTAATGCGTACGATAACACTGATGTGATCGGTAAAGTGATTTTAACAGGCTTGTTTTTGAACTGTGCAGTGCTGTAGCTGCTTAATTAGGCCTACTGTGCTATTGTACTTCAATACCGGTTATTACTGTGGTACTTGGAGAGACAATTGTTTTCTGAGGTGGTACTTGGTAAAAAAAGCTTGAGAACCACTGACTTAGAATGTAACGCAGTTCAAATCTGCAAAATGGATTAATACAATCACAAAATGGACTATTGTCTGTAAATATTAAACTGTGAGTCCCTTCACTGGCATTTTACTGTTTGTATGTGAGAAAAGCCATCATATATCGTATTCACATTGGAACTCGTAATGTCTTCAGGGGAATCCATCAAAGTAAATGTCTGGTTTCATTTGATTTATTGGTAAAAAGTTATAAAATATCTAAAATATTTTTTAGGTTTTCTGCAATTTAAATTTTTGTTATGTTGTCAAGCTGAGTATGTTTGGTTTCAATAAGTACATTTCAATTGCACTAATACTTTTCACACTGCATTTAATGCTAAGTTATCTAAATGCAACTAACCAATTCCCTTTAAAGCAAGCCATTTCACTCAGCGACCATCTTTGAAACGCCTCTCGGGCTGTATGCTCTGCCATTCTGTCTGATTGGGAAAACATCAAACTCTCCAAAACTGTTTGCCAAGCTTACAATTACATTACATATTGGAATCACAAATAAAACTAAACAACAACCGTCTCATAAGTTTCGTTTCCATCAATCAAACAAAATCGGCATATTTTCAAACTAATGCACATCCACACTCATTCTACACATTATCATCCTCTGGATAATGATCGTCTAATCACGCTGGTGACTTAGTCATGATGGCGAATCTCCTCCAGAAATGAAAGTGACTCTTTGTTTATAAGTTTGTGGGCATTTAAGTAATTACTGCTGTCATGTAATGTGCATTTGATAGGGTGGACTGTACCTCGCGTTCATTCCGTACAGATTACAAAACCAGAAAAGTGTAGTGGGTTCATTTAAAAGTTTTATGTAGATATGTTTCTTATGTATGTGAAGCAAGTATTCGCTGAGATTCCAGTGTGTTTGTCGTAAAAGCACACATCTGGTCTGAGCCTCTCCCCCAGAGAATCGTCAGTCTATAGTGATCAATGATTGACTTCTGTACTTGTACGCGGGGCGTCATTCACCATATCGACCGTTACACATGGTGTAAACAGCAATGTGTGATTTTCATTAGATAAAAACTTCAGAAATGGCCAATGATGATTGTTTGCTGTTCTTACAATCAGACATGGTGACGTCGCAAATATGCAAATTAGAACACTAACCCAAGTTTAGAAATATACAGTGTGAATTTTAAACATCTCTTGCTGGATAATTTGTTAACCAGCAGTGATGAGCAGTGTGAAACATGATTTTTTTTACTGTAGGTAACCCAGCATTCTGTCTATCTTGGAATTGTTAACTTTGGGTCATCCTCATCCTAATTAAGAAAACCCCTTAAGATGCAGAGAGTCCTAAAATATTGCGACTGAATTCGGGAAAAGATCAAATGGTACAGTATTTGAGAAAAAAGAAAACTGATTTCATAGGGCCCTACTTCTCTCTTTCCTTCCAAAACAATCCTGTACTTTCTTTCCATCCCACTTGAGTTGATGTTGCCTCGTCCCCTGCCCTGTGACTCTGAAGTGGGAAGAGATTTTTAGGCAGTGAGGAATGTTTTTAGCAGATACTCGTCCCAGCTGTAAAAACTCACTCCAGACCAAAACTGAGTCCATCGGTGGGCTCTTTCGTTCACTTTCTCTTCTCAGCTAGTGTTTGTAAAGAGAGACATCTAACTGCAGCACTTCTTGTGCTTTAACGTGTGTGAATATTGGTTTTTGAGATGTGAAACAGGGCGTTTGGTCTGTGTGGGTAAATGTGTGGTCAGGCTATTGATCTGTGGGTAAAGTGGAAACACATGTTCTGCTTTTCCGATCCTCTGAGGCTCAGATGTCAGATCTCCATGTGTTCCTCATAGAATTAATGCCACACCTGGACAACAACACCAGTATTAGTCATTTCATTGCATTACTCAAGCGAAAAGGGTTACAGCATTTATGTTAAATTGATCCCATGAGAGTGAATTTATTAATTCATCCTTTTTTTTGAAGAGAGGGGTTATCAACATGTTGTTTGTTTCATTTATTTTTTCATTTTAATTTCAGTACAATAATAATATAATAATAATAATAATAATAATAATAATAATAATAAAATATTCTTTTTCTAGAAATGCATGACTGTGACTCACATTATTAATTTTAAAAAACTGTAAGAAAACAAAGTGAAGAATCAGTGTTTTACACTGATTTTACTTCAACACTATCAATATGAATATTTTTTTTCATTTCATTTATTTGACATTTATAAATATAATATAATGCATACAACATTATAACATTATAAATATCAAATAATGCATACAGTAATATCTAGTGTTGTACAGAATTTATTGCTGTTCATAATGAATTCTTGCTCTTGAATAAAGTGAATTCATAAATCAATCAGTCACAGTGTATATATTTTTTTCTTTTAAATGGACATTATAACAAATTTTAAAAGTAATCATGCATTTAAATTTTGTGTAATTGAATATGAAATTGCATACATTTATTTACTTTATTTTTATTTAAATATTTATTTATTATTTTTATTTTTTTATTTAATGTATAATTTCTTGTGATGTTTGCCCTAGATTACTTTACATACTTTGCCCAGTAAACATATAAACTTAAGCCTCATAAAGTTTGTTAACATAACATAATTTATTATGTGTATTATATAAATTATATATAGAGTTATTGCTCTTGAAAATAATGGTGGCTTTTATTAGAAGTGGTCACAGAAGGTTTTTTGTGCATAAAGTAATGCTTCAGATATCATTCAGATGATTTCATGCATTACATACTGGACACTTTGACTAACAAAACCACTGAACGCAGCTTTCAGCACATGGGCCTGGACGTTAGACTCTGTGTGCATACAGATGTACCGACGTGTGCATACAGAAACAAGTCAGTTCAACTGTGGACACGGCACCATGTTGACATCCATGAAATGGAGACTATTGTTTTCATTCCTGGCCTTCACATGGGGCCTTTGAAACGTCTTTTGCTGATCACTTCTGTCACCAGCAGGAGTATTTGTGGTCTGAATGTTATTCTTTCTTTTGTGTGCACAGGCTTCACCAGAGAAACAGCCCCTAAAGTTGGCAATACCAAACAACGAAGAGCTCTTAGGTAAGATCCTCATTTTTATGTAATAATTTGGCAGAGTTTTTATGCAACTTGTGCTTTGATCGATTTTTATAAGCTCAGTGGAAAAGTTGCAACAACAAAACTTGAGTTTTAAAGGGGTCCTCATATATATCATTTTAATCATTATTTTAATCATATACAAAAAGGGAAAACATATTTAAAATTATTATTATTATTATTATTATTATTATTATTATTATTATTCTGACCCTCTCTCTCAAATCATTAGTTTTTAAGAGTCTAAGACTTTTTGAGGTCTTCGAACACTGTAGCTGTTTTTGTTGTCTGTGCCTTTAATGTAAATGAGCTTGTTCCCCCCCACCCACCATTCTCACGTGTGTCAGAGCCATAGAGATCTCTTTCTATTGCTCTGATGCATGTGTCCTTCTCCTGCTGCATCTCATGTCAGATAAACAGTACAGTGACAGACACGAAGCAGATCTTCCGTTTATGAGAAATACCACAGTAAGAACTTTCCCTGTGGTTATTTGATGTATTTGTTGTATTAGAGTTTTATTCAAGCCTTTCTGTAATGATCATAGAGCTGCACAATTAATCGTAAAAAGATTGCGATCTCGATTCGAACCCCTGGACCAGGGGTGTCCAAACTACGGCCCTTTTACGGGGCTTTTAATAAATATGAATAGAATCTGGCCCGCTGTACAAAAATAAACATAATTCAATAAATAACCACCGGGTGTCGCTATCACGTGCCTTCAATTAGACAGTTATGCCTGTTATGACGTAAAAAAAAACTCAACAGTGAGTGCATAAAATGTCCAAGTTTTACAAAAGTTTGGATTCATCCTAATTTCCCTTGATGAAACGCCATTCAAAAAGGATGATGATTCTGTTTGGCTCCTCCTATGCATCACTGTTCACATTAGCAGAGCTTATGGTCAGTAAAATATATATATTATGATTTTAAAATGTAGAAAATAATTCCATAATAAAACACACTCACACACTGTATGTGTATGTATGTATATGTATGTATGTATATGTATATATGTATATATGTGTATATATATATATATATATATATATATATGTGTGTGTGTATATGTATATGTGTGTATATATATATTTATATATATATATATATATGTATGTATATGTGTATATATATATATATATATATATATAT
>CAIGQQ010032764.1:3442852-3457852 GCA_903798035.1 Danio albolineatus | reverse complement strand
ATTTTTAACTTGTAAAACTCATTCTTGAGGTGCAGCTGAGCATGGAGAGTTGAAACAGATCTTTTAATTCTAGTTAGTTTTCAAGTGCTCTCTTGTGGATATGATTATACATGTTACTATAGATACACGTCTGTCAATCAGTTGTGGGTGGGGAAAACCTCACCCCTACGTCACATTGCGGTGGGCCTCTAAATTGCAGGGAATTGGATCCTATTTTAACATTAGGAAATTTAAAAATATCACTCCAATATGACTGTGGACACACTATACATACACACACAGTTCTGTCCAAACAGCTTCCAAAAGTTGATTTTGCATCATAGATGTCCTTTTAAACAATTTTATTTGTAAAACCAAACTCACACAAGTAACAATTTCACATCTGTAACGAAGAAATGTCACATCCATAATGATTTATTTATTTATTTTTACTCATAAATGCAAAAATTATAAATAAAATAATTTTATTTTATAGGCCCAAATCTTATCCTTTTTGTCTAATATTATTTCTTTTGGGTTCTGCAGTTTGAACAGATTTTTCAATCATGTTAACAAATAGATTATCTGTGAAGTTTTTACTCCAAATATCACATGCATAATGCTGCAATTGATTTTTTAAATAAGTTCTACACAGTTACAATGGCAGTTAAAGGGTTAAAACTTGTTAATAAATGCCCACTGTTTTGATTGGTTAACGTCATTGCATAGGAAACTGCATCAACGCCCCCTCACTATTACACACAGTTGAGTGTTTTGGCAGCACTGTTGATGTAAATCCTTCATTCACAAAGCATACTTAAATTGTTTACTAGGTTTGCATTAGCAGAGTAACTATGGTCCGATTTAGTACATCTGAATGTTTATCTTTCAACAAGCGTTTCAAGTGTACTTTAGTGTTTTATGTTTATTCTTGTAGCTTGCATTATTATCCAAAAACTATAATAAATCAAATACTAACAAAAGAGCAACAATATCTAACCACTAAGCCCAGTTAGTTCTGGTAGCCTGAACAATGAAATAGATATAGAAGTACTGTCAAAAGATCAGTTTAAATATGATTGTTTGTGTCATGACTTTTTAAATATCTTGTGTACAGACTCATGTACCAATAATGTAGTTATGCATGTAAAAAAATATGTTGATGTTCTTGTGTTTATTCATTCATTCATTTTCTTTTCGGCTTAGTCCCTTTATTAATCCGGGGTCGCCACAGTGGAATGAACCGCCAACTTATCCAGCATTTGTTTTACGCAGCGGATGCCCTTCCAGCCACAACCCATCTCTGGGAAATGTTCTTGTGTTTATATATATATTTATTTTCCTAATAATTATGTGTGTCCTGTCCGGTGACCTTATAAGTTGTCAGGAACATATTATTTGACCTTTGTTACAAATACTTAATAAAAAAAATTAAACTTACTGTTGTGTAAAATCACATTTTAAGTGAATATATTGAATTTCATATTTATGGAAGAAATTCTGTGAGATCTGCCAAGATTCAGATTGCTTTTCAGGTAGTGCTTCAACAAAAACACTCAGTTCAGAGGCTTCTTGTTTCTGGTATAAACATTTATATGCAAAATATATTGAAATTCAAAGCTGGTTTCTCCCTGTGCAGTTTTCAGAAAGAGTTCTCGTTTGAGGAGAAAGGTGAGGGAGCCAACAAAGAAGTAGATGTTAGTCTGCTGGGGAATACACCCAAGGGTAAGTATAGAATTCTTCTACAATATATACTAGTTAGACACTCACTAAACAAACAGCTTAACAGTTCTTTCACATACTACAGTTGACTTTTGCCATTTTCTTAAGGAAACTCTTAATATAAAGGTTGCAAGTTCAGTTGCAAGGAGGATTTGAAAACTTAATTTTATTGTACTTATTGTATATACTTAAGCAATTTAATTGTTTTTTCCCATATATTCACTTGCAGTTCTTGCTGATATCGTACATTGGATAGGAATATTATCTTTAAATGAGTCAAACAAAAACAAAACGGCACAAATTTTTCAAAATATGACATTCTCTGTTTTGAATTGCCCTTTATAGTGTGTTTGTACTTTATCCATATGAAGAAGATAAAATCAAAAACAACAACAAAAGAAAAACTGACTTTTATCATGCTGTATGTTTTACAACAGAATTGACTGATAAACAATGTTATATAGTGAGCTTAACATGCTTGTGTACATATATGAGCTTCTAAAATGTGAAAGACTGTCAAAACAGCACCAGGAGTTGTTTTATGTTACAAATATACACAGATATTTGCCATAAAGAGACTAATTTCTGATGAATGTGTTGAACTAAAATAGACATTGAGAAAAAGCAAGTAGGTTTTATCAGTGTTTCGTCGCTGCGAGTGGAAAGTAAATAGTCTTTTATTCTAGTCATGATGTTTTGATATAAATTGGTTACAAGATGTTTTAAGACAAAGTTATTGCATTGCCTTGATGGATCCTGAACACATGGGGTCATAACGTTGGGGGATGGGACACCACTGACCTATATTTGGTTTGTTGGGGGGCCACCTGTTGTTGGGCAAGTTGTTTAGTTTACTGGCCCTGAAAATGTGACAGTTGTGTGAAAAGAGTGCCTAGATACTTTGTGAAAGAGACTACTGTACGCTAGTCTAGAAAATTAATGAAAAGGATTTTATGGGGCTCCCACAGGAACGGCCTGCTTCTGGTAAGCACAAAAAATTGCAGACGTCATATTCAGTCTTTTAGTTTTTATAAATTGTGCTGATGTGCTAATGCACATGTTTGCCCATTAGATTTGTCATTTTTAGATTTTTTTAATAGATTTCATTTTTTTTTATATATATATATGACCAATTAAAACAACGCTGAAGATGTATTTACATTCTCAGTGCATGTTTTTTCTCTCTCTCACTCTTTGTGTGAATGAGTGTCTTTGATCGAGTCTTGATTTTGTCTTTTAGCAAAAACTTTCTTCTAAAATGGCTTTTTCCTCCACTGGAGTCACTTTTAGGCCACACAGGCTATTGGTGTTTTTATATACTTTTTATACATTTTTTAAAAGTAAATTTGCATTTGTTTTGGCAACAATCTGGTACATAACACCCACTTTTCACTATCCACTTAATTCCTGATGGATGTAATCATGTCCACATTGTCTCTCCTTGTTTTTCGTGTGTTTGTTTGTCAATATATGGATAGCAGTAGGTGTTTTCTTTGCAAGAAGAAAAAAAAACTCATTAAAGTGGTTTGTCTTGGCTTAAATCTGCATTTTTTATTTTATTTACTTCTGTTTCTCATTCAGTTCATTGGCATGAGACACTTGGTTGCGTAATCTTAGTTTGTTAGAGTAAGCTCTGTCCTATGTCAGATTCACACCGTTGCTTAGGTGAAGTGGGAATTTCACCTAAAACATGACAAATCCTGAAAACATGCATGCTTTATTATTCACAACGTATTGAAGTATATAGCTAAGCAGTTTTTGAGTCAGCAAGACACATTTTATCCTTGCTTGACTACTTGTAGCAGAAAGAGAAGCTCTTCCTTGTGGGAATGGACTCTCTTCAATGCACCACCCAGATCTTTGCTTTCAGACCCAGAGACCATGGTGAGGAAACATTGTTAAAAACAAGTGTGCCGTGTGTACACATTAGTCCAAGATGAGTCTCCCCTTAATCACTTCACTGGTGTCCTGGTGACCGGACACAGTTGAGTGTTGTATTTCCAAGGTTTCTGAGCATAAACCAATGATTGGCTAACTTTTGTGGAAACGTAGTCAGCCATGTTTGTAGCTAATGTCAGAAGACGAATGTATAAGCAGCTTTTGTTTCAGATAGCTTTGAACTTCTGTGACCTCTGCTATTACTAGATTTATGTTACTTGTTGTTTAGGTGGACACAGTGTCACAGGTGGCAGTAGTGTGGTAATATGTTTATCCATTTTATCTGGAAAGCAAATAGTAGGGACTGACTTCATGCTTTTTTTTTTGTGGATAACCCTTGCTGTAGGAAAAGTCTATTTTTTGCCAAATAACTCTTAGTATTGGAAGTTTTATGATGCTACTGAACATGCTTGTGAAGGCTGATGTAATACATGAAGAGACGCATCATGGAATATGAAATGGTATTTTACAGCAGAACATCTGAATTATGCAAGGATTAGATTACAATCCACTCTTTAAAGTGGGTATTTTACATTGTGATTTTACCCACCCATTGTCACTTTGCCTTTGTTTTTCCTCTAGTCTCAGAATTAAGGAAACGTTTTGAGAGTATAAGCACGAGTCAGAGTTGGGACATGAACAGGTGAGAAGTTAAATCATTCTCTTAAAGCATGCACAGCCAAAGTTCAGTTAACGCAGGTGTTCGGCAAAAATAACAGAATCACAAATTTGTCTGCATGCTGTTGATGCCAGAAAATATTTTAAGTTCACTCTCACCACACGTTTCAAGCTGCATTTTTTTTTTTTTTTAATCTTTAAAGAAGCATTAATACCCAAATATACCAAACTAATTAAATGGTGTATAATGAACTTGTTCACTACACTTAAGCATGTACTTTTTTTTAAAGATATTTTTTTCTTTTATTCAGCATGGTCACATAAAATTGATCAGAGATGACAATAGGTTTTTACAAAATATAAACTTTTTAAAATACTTATTTATTTATTATTAATTTATATGTAAAAAAATATTCTGTTTAAAATTTTTGTTTCTGATAAATTATTCATGATATCAGAGTGTGATGATATGAAATGTTTCTTTATTTCTCTTATGAATATTTTTTCCTAGCTAAAGAATGATCCTGACTTAGATTTTCTCTGGCCGCTTCTGTTTATAGGAAGGAGCGAATTGCGCGGCGCCTGGAGGGAATCGATAATGATGTTCTCCAAAGTCTTCCAGGTTGTGGGAGTTTAGTTTCTAATCGACTGCTGGAGGAGGACACTCCAAGATATACCCGTGCGGCAGACACCTGTGACCCATGTACAGGTGAGAAATGCCCTTAATTTTATACAGTACATGTTAATATACTATATACATTGTAATAGATTTCATCATCACGTGATTAAAAGTTTGATTTGATTAGCTAGTGGTAGGTTACTTAACCTAAAGTAAAGTAGTATACAGTTGATGTGAGATTACTCACAAGAGATCAACCTAAACATACATGAAAGACACTCTTCAAAATAAATTTTTGATACCAGGCAAGACCAAACTGTTTATACTATAGTTCTCAACATCAAAACCAGTAAAAAAAAATCTATTGATCAACAACCATTTTTGTCTTAGGATGATTTTTTTTTTTATTCACTTCAAATGTTGACTCTGTAGATGCAGAATTGGTCACTCTCTAGGTTGATTCACTTATTTTTGTAGAATGATGCACCACCAGCTGCTGTCAAGCTTCACATTCTAATAAAATGTGTTTTATTTTGAGGGAAATTTTAAAGACGAGACAGAATTGCTATACTGAGATGAACGTTTTTAAAAATGTAACCCTGGAAGAATGGAAGAATTTTTCATTATTTATTGTATAAATGTATATTGGACTGGAAAATAATATGTAATGTTTTTGATGTAAAATGTTTATTTATTTTTTATTTTTTTACCTTTGTATCATTTCTTCTTGAATTATGAAGTAGTTGTTGTTATTATTATCTAATATGCTTTATATTAATCTTGCCATGAAATAGCCATAAGCTGCTAATGTGACAATATATAAACAAACAAACGTGAACTGACAATTCTTTATCCCCATCTTTGTCGTCTTTAAGTTTCTCTTCAGCACTATGGCAAAAGTGACCCAAGTTCACAAAGCACAGATGTTCCATCCAGAGGTCATGCAGTCCACCCGGAGTCTGTCTTCAGCACTGGCTCCTCTCATGTGGCAGAGCTGGACTCTAAAGCAGAAAGGATTGCACGCTACAAGGCCGAGCGTCGCCGTCAGTTAGCAGAGCGCTATGGCATCTCTCTGGATCAGGAGATGGAAACAGACTACTCAACTCGCTTCTCCAGACCCTCCAGAGAGTCTGATGGTTCAGACAGACACCACAGGTCAAAATCAGAAGGCAGAGATGGAGTGGAGCAAAATGTTTACACCACCAGCCAACATGTGGAGAAGAGCGCCTCACGCATTCACTCCAGTCCAGAGTACAGCCGGGAGTGCACAGACTCCATCTCAGAGCGTGAAAGGATGATGAATCTGGAGAACCAGAGGAGGGCACAGGAGCGTGACAGGTTGCATGGAGGTGGAGGGGTTGCACCTGACCCATCTGCGTATATGGATGTGTCTGGGTCTGCAAGAGTACCAGGAAGGGAACCTGGGATCATGGGGGTTCCCAGCTCACCTAATGCAGGCCGAAGGGGTATGATGCTCTCTCCCAAACAGGGATCGTCTCCTGGTGATCTGTTTATTGAGCAGCAGGCTCACAGCATCCTCCAAAGACACGGGTGAGTCTTCTCTTCATGATAGAGGATTCTTAATGTGTCTGTGTCTTCATTTTCTTTTTGTATTCTTTCCTTTCTTGGAAAGAATGTTGGCCGGTATTCCCTGAATCTGTCTTTCACAGGTATTTCCCCTAAAGAAAGCCTTCAGAATTTGGCTCGTGTAGTGTTTGGAGTGTTTCTACAGCTCCCTAAAGATGGGTGGGCTCTGTTCTGCATAACATATTATCCATTAGCACTGACCTTTACTGTCCTTTGGCAACAGTTTCTTTATAGCAGGGGTCAGTGCTCTGTGACGCGTTGGAATTAAAGTGCGTGCCAAATTAAGCAACAAAAGATTCCAGCAGATTTAAAATTCCCAACATCAAGCCAAGCCAAAAAAATTACAAATTATTATGATAAAGAGTGATATTTAGGAAATACCCAGAGCACGTTTATAATGTCAGCATGAAGTTTGATTGGTTACTTAAAGTGAACAAATGAGGCCTTAAAAACCCAATTCCCTGTAGGCTGAGCTCAATTTTCATACTGCAAGTTATCTGAGGCCCTACTCTTTTACAGGAACCTGATTTCCCTTAAGTTTCACCCAACCCCTTTTCCTTAAGACATTTGATCCTTTTTCTACTCTCAAATGTTTGAGTGGTTCACTCTCTGGGTGTTTTTCAACTAATATATCCTGTAGCCAATCAGCCAACCAATGGTCCCTTCAGACTGATTCAGAAGGAGACACCGTCTCTCCAATCAACTGGCCTTCCAGGTACCATACGTTCGGGATTACTGGGTGTGATTAACACCCTTCACTTTAACAGTGGTCCCACCTAACCTCATGGCCTTATCTCAAACCATCCTTTGTCCTGTCCTGTAAATGTCCTTACTGGTATGTGAGGTGAAATGATGCTTTCTAGTGGTTTATTAGACAGCCAGTGAAACTTGTAGTGTAAGGCTTTGTTTCTGCATGTAGTTTTAAAAAAAATGTATTCCTGTTTACTGATTATCATTCACACCATTTTTGATATTGATTCAAAGAACTGCACTAATAAAGGTCACGCGTCAGAGTTTGATTTGATCAAGCTAAACAAGACAAGTGTGAACACATCCTTATTTTGGCAACCATATTTATTCTGGAGAAATGTATACGTAAAGCAACTAGTTTGAGTAGTTTATAAGTGATCTGTTAAACCAAGTGATTATAACGAAGATGAATAAACTCATGCATACCATCTGGAACTAGAACCTGCTAGTCCAGTGTTTTAGACGTTTTTGAATTGTAATACTACATTATTATTTTTGTACTTGATGATGGGTTAAACTTACTTAAAATCGTAGATGTACAATAGTTTCAATTTAGACATAATTATATCGATTGTCAGAGGATTGTCTCAAGAAAATGTTAGGAAGCCAAGGTCTAGATGTAGGCTATTTTGGAAAAGTACAGGACTCAAGGTGTGGTTTTGAGTTGGGCCTATTATCTATAGTAACAAAGTGCTCATACTTGTGCACATTTCAATCACCCATCCCATCCACGCTGTTAATGAGTGCTGTAGGTTTGAATTTGCCCATGGGTTTGAATTTGCCCATTTGCCGTGGGCTTAAATTTGCCCATTCAGACCCTCTCATTTCAGTTTACCCTTAACTCTTGCTAATGTCATTTTAATTACCATCCACTATTTAATGAAATTGTGTGTTTGTGTAGTTTGTTCCTGTACCATAGTATTTCAGTACCTGTGACTTAATCAAGTGTGACTTGTTTGAGTTTGGGGTACTGCAGTGGAGCAGAAAATTGTTCAGCTGTGAGTCACCAAACTCAACAAAAATGTAAACAGAGATCGTTTGGCCTGCATTACCTCAATATGCCAAATGGAGAGTGTGATAACCTGATTAGTCATGCAAAACACGAGAGCCAAGTTTTCCGGGAGTTATTTCACACGCAAATTGTATTCCCATTTAGCATTAGTTTCTCTCTTTTCTCTCACTCCCTCACCCCCACCCCCCTACACAATTTCCTCCCATTCTAACTTTTTTTTTTAACTGCTCTGCAGACATTACAAGCTTAATGGTTTAATTAGGTGTGCTTACATTATCTATCCATCTATCTATGTATACATCCATGAACAGTGTATGTCTGTCTGTCTGTTTATCTATTTACATTGGCTTTCTTTTTCGATTTGTGTGTCTACAGTGTCTGTCTGTCTGTTCATGTGTCTATATATCTGTCTTTATGTTTGTAGCCACTCTGCCCATGTCTGTCCCCATTCATCCACCCATTTACCCATCCCCCCACATTTTTGAACAAACAAAATATTTGACTACATTTTGTCACTTGCATTTTCTAGTTTTGACTTGAAAATATCCTCCACTTAAATTAAAAATAGATCACAGGACTCACCAGTAGAGTGTATATCATAGTTTTACTTAAACAGGGGTCCAAAGGACCACCTTGGAGTGCACATTAACACATGAAATCCAAGCATGAGTGTATAGATGGAAACATCAAGCTTGAATCAAGAAAAAAAAAACTTTTTAGTTGGTAGATAAGTGTGGGATAGAACTGGACATGATAGAAAAGCAAACATCTGTCATGTTAGACATAAATAGTACATGATTGAAGGGTTGTTTTCTTTCTTTTTCTTTTTTTTTTCTTCCAGTTTTTGAAGAATCAAGCTTTACTGTGAGGAAAAGGAAGAGTTAAACAAGAATAGAGTAACCCTGCATTAAACAAACATCTCTTAGAGGCATTATGGCATGTATTCTATGTGATTTAATGTGATTTACTTCACTGGTAGTGCACTAACTGCAAAAGGATTTGGATGAGATGGTCTTTTGCCTCTCCCTGCAGAGAGCATTGATTTTGCTGACCTAAACCTAAAGATCCAGTCATCACAAACTAAGCTAGTTTATCAGCAAACCTCTCACACACAGCATGCAATGAAACGCTGTGTAGTGTGAAATTAGCTGGGTGTTAGGATACCCATAGCTACACATTTATAGGAAGACACATGGGGTAGAAACTGATTTAGAAAACAATACACAGCATCAGTTGTATTTTTTGGCAGTTGGTATGTGGAAATGTTGTTAAATTTCATCTGGGAAGGCAGCAGATGTACAAAAAAAGTCAGACATAATTATTTATTTTTTTAAAATTAGAAAATATTTAATTTTATATGATTTTCCATGTTATATTTTAATTATTTATTTTACCTTTGTTATCATATATATAACATAAACTAAAACGTCTAATTAAGATTAAGATAGTTTAACACGTTTACTTTGCTTTTACACCTTTTTTCACACAATATAACTGGTTAATTATAAATAGTAATATATCTGCCTTTTATTGTAGGAATGGAGTTCTTTGCAGAAGAAACATTTATATTCTAGGCATCAAACAGTGATCAGAAAACCCCTTATCCAAAGAAAGGATATTTACTTAATGATTTAACTGTAACCCCTATTATGAGACTTTTTTTTTTCAATATATTTTAGTTGTTTCTAATAGCTGAGTTGCTGTGTTTTGCTTCATGATTTTGTTACAGTAAGCAAAACCATTTTCATTTGGTTCTCATCATTTCAACCGCTGAAAACATCAACTTTAGTGCACAGTAATGGTGTCTGTTTTTTTTTTAATACCAAATGCTGTCAACGTTGCTTTTTAACCACTCTAAAAAGCACAAACCATACTGAGATGCTTCAACTAGTTCTGTGGATTAGGGGTTGTTTTGGATTGCATCAGAATTTCTAGCAGCCACTTTTACATCCATGCCCATAAAAAATGTTCTGTTGTTTTTATTTATTTTTTGCAGTTTCGGTGACTATTTAACTTGTTTAATTCTAAGTAACCAACCCTTTTCTCTCCTTCTGAAGAATCCGAGTTAGGGAGCGACTGGCCCGTGATGAGCCATTTCACAGGGGTCAAACAACAGAGGAACCTGCTTACAACCAGTCATGTCCTCGTTATTACCCTCACTCGCGGAGCCTCCTAGATGCTCCTGTCAAACAGCCGCAACTGACCCGTCCTGAAAAAGAGGAACGCCATGACATGGGTTGCCAGAGTTACTTCTCCATGGGCAGCGAATCTACTTACAGGAATAAGCAAGAGGGGGGGCTTGAAGAAGTGGAGGGAAAACATGTTGCGAGGACCGAAGGTCTCCTGCGGAGCAGAAAGGCCGTTTTACCTTCTGAGATTCGAAGGAAAGAACGGACCACAGACGACCTATGCTCTGGAAGTGGTCACAACATGGAGGTAAGCTCAGCCATCGCTGAGCACAGGAGCAGCGAGGGTGCTGTAAATGACCCCAAAGGGTGGCATGGAAGTCGGTTAAAACGGGAAGTGTATACAGAGCACGTGTCTCGACTTCAGGCTGCAGAGTCTATGCAGGCGAGAGCTCGAGAGGCTCATAGGAGGCCTGATGCTAGCTGCTACGCCCCAACCCAGACCTCCAGTGGAAGACCAATGCCAAATTCATCTAACCCATGGATACTGGAAATTCACAAAAGACTGTTCTTCAGCAGAACCCCATGCAGGAGCCAAACATAGAGACTTTCCAACAAGCAAAAGTGCCAAATGGTGATCACCTGTCTCATGATGCCAGGGTTTCAGTAGCCCATCTCCGCCACACATACCTGCAAAGTGTTGCAAGTCCCCGGAAAGCCGAACTGTAGGTGGTGGTACATTATCATCATACATAGATTACTAACCTGTCTAACATGACGATTAACATGCAGTTAATCAAATACTCATCTAATAGCTGTTTGGAGAATGAAATGAAAGAGTTGACCAGCAGATTGCACAGCTCTCTTCCTTCAGCTATTATGCTGCTCAGCTTGTCTAGTGCGCACTTTGTCCATAATAATTAACCACTTCTGTCTGTTTTATGTCTTATCCTAGCTTGTCAACCTTGCCTTTCTAGAGATGATAATGTATGTTCATGCTAAACAGAGCAATCCTTAACCACTTTTGGTGTCTGTCCTTTACTTAAGCTACTATAATAATGCTACAGTATATGGAATGTTTCCTCTGCATTAGAAGTTTGCTTTATCTTTCTTGCCTACAGTATATGCACTTGCCATTCTTTCTCACTCAGTCATACTTTATGACATAATAGGGCAGAAGAGCTGCCTGCAGTTACAGATGTACCCTGGAGAAGCGAGCGAGTCAGAGATCGGTCATCTCGTCGCCCTTTACGATATATTTGTCCCACTGAAAGTAGAAAGACATCTGAGAGGTTTAGAACACAGCCAATCACATCAACCGAGCGTGAGCAGTCGGACCGGTAGGCCTCACGAGTAGATTCATGCACGTTACTGGAGTGCAAATTAAAAACACACTTGATTTAGTCTAATAAATATTGTATTAATGTAATGATGAATAATGTTTTAACTTTATGATAACCTAGAGCACTTTGACTGGAAGAAAGACTACTGTAGTACTACTGTTCTTCTAACCGCACTGCATTTCCCAATGCACTGATTAGTTAACATTTGGCTCCTTATGTAATCCTGTCTTTTTGCCATTTTACACACTGTGTAATGTTTTCATGTGCAGTGGATTCTAATCCAAAAGTTTGGTCAGTGATTTTTATGAAAGGTTCTTCTGTTTTGTTTTTGTGGCATGTGGTGAAATCTATAATTCTGTCTAACGCTGTGGATTAAGCAGTGCTGATTGTGTTTTCTGCGCCTTCCCTCTGTAGTTGCTTTATTTTCCTCATTCTGCTGCATTTGTCCACTCACACTATTGCTAATTTATTTCTCTATTGTTTTCTAAGGTAAATTATCTGATTTTTAACTCTAAACTTTAGACTTTTTTTGTGGTCTTTTTAGGTCTCATCTAAGCCCTGAACCATCAAGCCCTGAGGGTAAGTCTCAATTTTTTATGCACGCACTTCAAGATGTCTTATCACTTCAAGTTTAATGTAGCATAACTTTCTATTATGACATTTTAAAATAGACCTCAAATAAAGCTTGCTAGTGTGACTTTCTTAGACTTTATTAGCTGAGCATTATAATCATGTAAAGGGGCAGGACGACACCATAACATTACAGAACTTACAGTGGCATAAACAGACATGATTTTACATACAATATGTTATTGTCAATTTAACTCTGAACTGGGAAGAGTTTTAACTTACAAAAGCTCTTTAAAAACATGGCTCTGTGAGTGTAAACTGAAGCAGTTGACTGTGCAGTTTGGCTGAATATCCATGAATACTCCAGAGAGCAGCAGACCTACTTTTTTGGAGCCTCTGGATCTCTGTTAAAACTAGTATTGCTTTGCGTTTCTATCCTTGGTGCATGTGTAAGCAATGTCAGCTCACTATGCAGTGTTTAGTTTTTACTGAAACAAACATACAGTACAGTTTAAAATAGGTTGTTAATGCTGCCTTTATTTGATTTATTTAAAAAAACATTAACACTATTCAGCTTTAATACAACATTTCCTGTTGTAATACTTCCATTTTTTTTTTTTTTTTTTATAAAATGGTTCTAAAATTTTAGTATTTTTTGTGGTGACAGTTGAATTTTCGGCAAATATTTCTACTTTTGTTCAAACAATTCTGCTGCTTCATTTCCTTTTGTAAAACCATGGTGCATTTTAGGATTTTTTAAAGGAAATTAATTTGTTATAAAAACCTTTTGCAACATTATGAATGTCTTTATTGTCATTTTCATCAAATAATTTAACATTGGTGTATTACTGTACCTTAATGTGCTGCTTTAATCTTTAAAAATGTAATATTTATATTCTGCAAAATTTAAACTATATCCTTGATATTTTTGCATAAACCATTAATTGTATTGGGAACAAATGGTTTAACTTAAAGTATAGACTTTGTGTTCCATCATTCATGCTACATGTGTAAAACATACACCGTGCAATATGCAATGCAATGGATTTTGCACTGTTGTGGCTTTTATAAGTTGAACCTGAATCATATCATAGAAGCAAAAAGTCTGCTTGCGTAATCTTTCTATGTGTTAGCATTGTGCTGTCCTCTGAAAGTCATAGAGTTTCATAAAATATATGATAAAGCTTCTGACTCATTCTTTTTCTTTTATTCTTTCTGTGTTTTTCCAGTGGATGAAGAGAAAGTGGATGAGAGAGCAAAGCTGAGTGTAGCTGCCAAACGCTCTCTCTTCAGGGTATGTGCTGCTTCAATGTGTCTGATCCAAAGTGAGCTGCTTCTCTTGTTTTTTGCTTTCTACATAGAGAGCATCCTGGTCGTCATCCTTTTAAGGTGGCCTTTTTGAAACCTCCTCCATTAGTATAAACTTGTGTATTTGAAACAAATGTTACCCCGTACACAAACCATACATACAAGTCAACTACAGCTTATAGTTTATGCTAATGCACAAGACATCAATGTTTGGTGAAATGCTGCCGTTTAAATGAGATGCCACCAGTCTTCTGATGATTTTCGTGCTTTATAAAATATGCAAGTTTGTCATCCTGCCATCTGAATGAAAATGAAAAATATCTTTGAGCTTGTCGCAGTGCGTTCTGGGATAGGCTTATCCATGAAGGATGGATTCGGTGCTGTTTTACATTTTCTTTTGCTGTCTGTTGTTAAAAAAAATAGCCTTTGGGTTCGTTCAGAACATGCCGTTGATGTCTACCAGCTTTGCCTACGCTTAGATGTTTTGGTTTTCAAATGAATCCTGTCTGGTTCTACGTGTTTATTCAATTTTGCATTCCAAGAGGTGCGTAAAGAGGACACACCTCAGTCCGTAACTCTGCAATTATCATATCATGCATATTTCTAAATTCCTCAAAAGTGACATCTAAAAATGTGAGAAATGTGACCAAAACTATTTCTATATATCTTTTTATATATCTATAAAGTCTTACTGTTTCTTAGGAGCTTGAAAAGACTTCAGATGGTTCCGTTTTAAAGACATGGAGTCGTAACCCTGCTGTTGAGCGGAGATTGAGGAGAGGTCAAGATCGATCCCGCACTCAGCCAGTCACCACAGAGGAAGTAGTCATTGCTGCTACGTAAGTTTGTATGACCCATGTGACCCATTCAATAGTTAAAATGAGGCTCTTTTTGCAAAAAAAATTATTACAGCGATTCAACATTCAGAGGCTACATGTGGAACTATTAAGAACTATTGTTGTGTCTTTTTTTTCATTCTTTTAAAAAAAAATGTATCTGTTTTTTTTTATCCTTGTTGTTTTTATTTTCTTATACTTGTTTCTTTTATTCCTGATTATGTATCTTTCAATTGCCATAGCGTATGAAATGCACAACATAACTATACTTGCCTTGCCTTAAATAAATAAACATTTAAAAGATTTATCAAAGATCAAAACAACCAGTCTGAAGTTTGGGGTTGATGTTTTATCGTTTTTATTTACTTGACAAAAATTTAAATGTTTCTTTTTATTATTATTATTATTATTACAGTTTTACTGGTGGTAAGAAAAAAAAATCTTATTAATGAATGTGCTCATTGGTGCTTTTTTTCTAAATTATATTTGTGATTTTAAAAGAGCAGCATTTTAAAATATAGTTATATATATATATATATATATATATATAATTTAGAAAAAAAGCACCAATGAGCACATTCATTAATAAGAT
>CAIGQQ010032764.1:3428425-3442452 GCA_903798035.1 Danio albolineatus | reverse complement strand
TATATATATATATATATATATATATATATATATATATAAATATAAATAAATAAATAAATGACTTATATTTACTATTACTTTAAATCACTTTAATGTTCTCTTAGTATTTCTTCATACAATTAAACTGACCTCAAATTAAGAATTGTTGTACAGGATATGCATCACGCTGCATTTTATGAAAAGAAAATGTTAAAAGTACAAGTTAGAATAGATGTGCTCTTCTTAAAGGGACAGTTCACCCAAAAATGAAAGTTCTGTCAGTAATTACCCACAGATGTCTTTTCAAAGCACTGGGACATCCCTTCATCCTCAGAACACTAATTTTGATATTTATGAAATCTGAGAGCTCTCTTATCCTCCACAGACAGCAGTAGTCCTGACTCAAAAGTACAAAAAAACACAAATAATCTCGTAAAAACAGTCCATGTGTCATTTGGAATATTTTAAAGCTACAAGAATAATTTTGTGCACACACACACAAAAAAAAACAACAACATAAAATTTAAATTAAAATTAAAATAAAAAAAGTTGAGTAATTTCTTTTCTTTAGTGTGAGTATAGGGTGTGTTGTTTTTGTTTATGTGTGGACAAAATAATTCTTGTAGCTTAATAATATTCTAATTAAACCACTTAAAGCATTCGGTCTGTTTGAGGATTTTTTTAATCTAAATGATCTAAATTTGTGTTCAGAAGACAACCGAAGGTTTCAAGGGTTTGTAACAACACATAGGCGAGCTATTAATAACGTAATGTTCGTTTTTGCGTGAACTAATCCTTTAATGCTATTTTCCTTTCTATTGTCTTTCTCTTCCTTTTCCTTCATGTGGTGTACTGTATGTAGTTTTGATCTGTTTCTTCAGTTTTTTCCCTTTGTCTCTGTTTCTTTGCCTCCTCCTCTGTGTGGTTTAAAGTGCCCCTGGCCATTTGTCACAGTCCGTGACTGTGCAAACCTCTATAACGCGTGTTCCTAGTCCCACTCTAGTCAACAGCTCTGTGACCAAATACAGGTACCCAGGACAAACATAAACACTCACATGAGCACATATGTATGAAATACAGGCATGGTCACTCTTATCAATACTAATATCTGTCGCTGAGCATGTATCGCGTGTTCACATGTAAATCATCTTATGTTAAGAAAAGTGTGCTCACCGTTTCATCTGCTTGATTGAGTTCACTCAACCCTTCCAATAGTAGCGTTTATGTTAAAGGGGCAGGTCACCTAAAAATTAGAATTTACTAGGCATTACTCACCCATTAGTGGTTCCAAATGTTTTATTTTCTTTGGCTAAAAAAAAACAAAACAAAACAAAAGAAGAAATTTTGAAGAATGTTTGAAACTAGTTCTGTAGCCGATTGATATCCAAACAAAACACTATGGAAGTTAATGGCTTCGGTCATTAACGGTTTCCAATATTTGTTCGTATATCTGCTTTTGTGTTCAACAAAAGAAACTGAAACAGGTTTTGAAACCAGTGCAGGGTGAGTAAATAATAACATAATTGTCATTTTTAGGGGAATTATCCTTTTAAAGATTGAGGATTATTTTGCAAGATAAAAAAATTAACAAGCAGCACCCTCTTGTGGTACTTAAGTACAAACGAACTGATCCTGAGCTACAGTGTTACCTAGTAGTTTATTCTAACTAATAGTACTTTACAAAATGTCAGTAATGTTTTGTAAGGTCGCAAAATAGAATCAGTATACCAAAACTGGGTCTGAATTACTGTTAAATTACTGAATTGCATTTTTTCCCCTTACTTAGTAAAATTATTTTTTGTAAATTACATGAAATGTTTGTCTGCACCTGCTGCTATAAGGTTAGAATGACGATATACAGTTAAAGGCAAAATTATTAGAAATTCATCATTACAACTATTGTGTATAAATGACTTCTCACCATTAAACAGTACTTGGAAATAATAATTAATAATAATAATAATAATAATAATAATAATAATAATAATTAACAATAAAATAATAATTCACAGCCTAACACTTTTGCCTTAAACCTTGTATATGTCTACACTTTAAATTATTGAGAATATTTAACACAAACATTTATTCATTTGTGTGGATAAATGTACTGGAATGAACAACACATCCCAAAATATGGTTCTATTTTTACATTATTTATATTGTAACATGAGTTATGTTTGCTTGTATAGTAGACACGTGCATGTGTGTTCAATCTAACACATTAAATTCTTTATTATTGTTTTGATTTATTAGTACATGGAGTCACCCAGCCCTACAAGTGATTTTTTGTGTATGTCCTACAGCTTGCAGGCTTCGTCTCAGCAGAGCTCCATGGTGAGAGAGCAAGCCAGAGAGGCTCGTCTGGCTCAGGAGGCGACGGAGACAGATCGAGCTCGCCACGCTTCTCCAGGGGAAGACGTACACGAGGAGCCAGACCTTTCCACACTCACTCTAGCAGAGAAGATGGCACTCTTTAACCGTCTGGCCCAGCCGTCGAGCCATGGCTCTAGGGCCAGAGGAGACACACGTTCACGGAGGAGTAACGCCCGCTATCAGACTCAACCAATCACACTAGGAGAAGTTGAACAGGTACACATCATATCTTTAATTTCTTTAAACAATATTTATTCAAGTGATAATTGTATTTGTTTAGTACATTTTTTTGAAGTCTTGAATTATTATCAGTGAAGCACACGTGGGTAGGGAGTTTGAGTGTGTGCATCCATTTGGTTGATTAAACACTGAAAACACTAAAGAGAAAAGATTCAAATCGACAAAGCCATAAAGTAGCATAACAAATGCATTTATCATAAAATAAAGAATAAAAAAATTATTGACTGCGTCTGATATTGCTATTATATTCTAAATGTAAAACATACTTTTGCATCTATTAAAATTTTTGTCTATAGAGGCATTTTTTTAAACGTTTAAAAATTGTATAATTTTAACCAAGAAATACTTCCTTTGGGACAATTAAAAAAATATTTTAGTTTGGATCTATTATTAGATTTATTACATTATTTAATTATGATTTATTATACACTTAAATAATTATCATATTGTGATTTTTGTTACATTTGAGTTTTGTAGAAATTTTTTTTTTGAACATTAAAGTCACAGAACTTTTTTTTTCTTTTTTTTTGTTTATTTATTTATTCTTTTTATGTATATTTTTGACCAAATTTGTTCAGCACTAGGATTCAGAGAAAGAGAGGCTGATATTTATTAACTTTACCTTTTTATTGCAATGTTGTAATAATTAATAATAATAATAGTAATGATAAATATTATTATTAACTTCATTCCCTAAAAATGTTTCATTCATTCATTCCTTTTCTTTTCGGCTTAACCCCTACTGTATATTAATCCGGGGTCGCCACAGCAGCAACCCATCTCTGGGGAAACATCCATACACACTCATTTACACTCATACATTACGGACAATTTAGCTTACCCAATTCACCTGTACCACGTCTTTGGATTTGTGGGGGAAACCGGAGCACCCGGAGGAAACCCACGCAACCACAGGGAGAACATGCAAACTCCACACATAAATGCCAACTGACCCAGCCGAGGCTCGAACTAGCGACCTTCTTGCTGTGAGGCGAACATGCTACTCACTACGCCACCGTAGTGCCCCTAAAAATTTTGAATAGCGCTAAAAAATAATTAATATATATTTAAGGTCTGTTGTAGGGCATATTATGTAATATTACACTCATAAGCCTGCAATCAGTCTCTCTCACTTACAAACACACACACACACACACACACACACGACTAAGCTTTTAAGGGGGTTTGTCTCTGATGCAGGATGGTTCTGCTTCTGAGATGTTCGATGAGGAATCTGAGTTCTCTATGGGTCTCAGTGATCTGGAACATGTGAGGATGTTTTATAGGTTCTGAGGTTTTACTCTCTGCCTGCAGTAAAACCATCATCCCTTGTTTTAGAAGCAGTTGTCCTAATGCTTCAGCATATATATGTGCCTGTAGAATAAATTCAGGCATTTTTTAAGCATCTTGTTTAGATGAAAAGCATACCGCCATAATCAAATCTTTTAAGGCTTGGATTTAAGTGCTGCTTTATGCAAGTATAGTTTCTGATTGCTGTAGCTTGAGTATAGGCTTTGCCGTTTCTATGTGCTTTTGCAGTGGAACAGTGTCTTGTTTATTGTGCTGATAAATGTGCATTTAAAACTGGAATGATATTGTGCTGTTTGTAAGGCACAATATCATTCCTGTACTGAACTGGACTGGACTGTGTGGAGATATGTAAATTGATCAGCTGTAAACAGAGGGCTGCATGCATTTTTATAATGATCATGTGTGTAAAGTATAAACTGGTGCACTTCTCGCCAGTGTGAAAACAAATTTATTTAGCATTTGACTTAAGTTTGTAGTATGCTTTGAAATGTTGACTTGATTGTTGAAAACCTGTCAGAAATTGCAACATTTTAACAGTTTAGGTCGGAATATTTTTCAGGAAAAAAGCAAACTGTGTACAAGTCTGACAATACTATACAAATAATGAACAAGCAAATTGCCCTAAACAGTGTTGCATATGGAGCAGTTCTGCACTTACACTGTAAAAACACTTTTAAAAGCAACAGCTTTGCTTACTTTAAGCGATTAGTTGACTTTATTTTTAAAAAGGTGAGTGAACCCATTACCTTAAAATTATTATGCAAATAAACTGCATAATTGTAAAAATTAAGTAACATCAAGTCAACAGTTCCAAGTTACACGTCTTTTTAACAGTAAAGGCAACTTGACAGTGATCGTGCTTTTTAGTTCACACACTTTTGGATAATCTGAAATTTTTCTTTATTCTGTTTTCACATAAAGTTAAGTCTTGTTAATTTGTATATACTTTTTTACAGATTTTATTGATTTGATTTATTCATTGATTTAATTTTAAAATCAATAAAAAAGTATATTAGAGGATTAAAAATGAAAACATTTCCTATAATTAGTAAGATAAATATTTTATATATACATATATATACACTTTTTTTTGTTTAGTTTTGCTTATGAGAAAACAAAGTTTTATTCGTTACTTTTGCTTACTGTCCTCACTCTTATAAGAGTATTTAAATGGTCACACCACTTAATGTACAGTTGAGGTCAGAATTATTAGCCCCCCTTTGAATTTGTTTTTTCTTTTTTAAATATTTCCCAAATGATTTTTAACAGAGCATGGAAAGTTTACAGTATGTCTGGTAATATTTTTTTTTTCTTTCAGAAATAGTCTCATTTGTTTTGTTTCGGCAAAAATAAAAGCAGTTTTTTATTTAATTAAAAAATAATAATTTTAAGGTCAAAATTATTAACCCCTTTAAGCTATTTTTTTCAGGTAGTCTACAGAACAAACCATCGTTATACAATAACTTGCCTAATTACCCTAACCTGCCTATAACCTAATTAACCCAGTTAAGCCTTTAAATATCACTTTAAGCTGTAGAGAAGCATCTTGAAAAATATCTAGTAAAATGTTATTTACTGTCTTCATGGCAAACACGAAATAAATCAGTGATTAGAAATGAGTTATTAAAAGTATTATGTTAAGAAATGTGTTACAAAAATCTTCTCTCCATTGAACAGAAATTGGGGGAAAAATAAGCAGGGTGGCTAATAATTCTGACTTCAACTGTATAAAATGTGACAAAGCAGTTCTTCAGGGAAAGTGTTATGGTTCTGCTGATGTCAATGAAGGTGGTCCGTGTTTTGTCTGTAAAGAAAGTCCACTAATGAATAAATGCGAGGTTTCTTTTTTGTTTTGTAAGTGGTTTTGAGACAACAGCAGAAATGTGTCACTGCAATTACCATCATTTTGCTGAATGGACTTCATTTGGAAGTCAATGCTCTTGTTCTGAATGTGTCCCACAGCTCTGCCCAAAGCCCTGCTGACACAGTAGAGTTCTATCGATCGTGTCTGTGATTCACTGTGTCTGTTTCTGAGGTCATGATGGGAAAGCATCAGTGTATAATGGGCATGGCTTTGTGAATGATTTTGTTATTCTGACGCTTGTCTTTAAGCCACAGGAAGTGACACACTGATTACTCAGCATGATCAAAGTGTGTGTGTATGTGTGTGTTTGTGCTGATGAACTGTTGGTAAATGTTTCGTTTCTTGTCTACACTGACTCATTTTTTTTTTTCTCATCCCATCCCATCATGGTTTTCCTCTTTCTCAAAATGCTTATTCTCACACCTTTTCTTTCTTCGCTTTTCTATCTCCACCCATTCTCCATCCCCCTCTTTTGTCATAGTTTCAGCCTGCAGGTGGAGCTCATTTTGCACCCAGCTCTACCTCAGCCATGAGATCCTCCACCGTTTCAACTGAACATGCGGGTGACATCCACCTGACCATGCCGAATGTATCTGGCCCTGCATATTATGAGCAGACCGTCTCTCCCCCGCACCACCCTCAGCCTGCCCAGGAGATCCAGACACATCAGAATCTGGCTGAAGGGGAAAGGCTGCTGTTGAGCACAGGGAAGAGGAAACTTCCTTCTCCGGAGAGTGTGAAACGGACACCACATGCTCAGCCAGCCAGAGACTGGGACAGTAAGGCTGTGACCTCTCAAGACCTTTCACAAACAGATGGAGAGCACACAAGAGGTAGAGGAACGCTGGTGTGCTTGTTTGTGTTTAAAAAAAATAAATCCTTCCAACATAGTAAGAGGAAGAAATGGTTTGCTACACCTGCTGGTCTTGAGAAATGTGAACTGTTATTAACATGTATACAGGAAAAACAGTGTACAGTAAGCACAACATTGCTAAATTATTCTATCCATTCAGATCAAATATAAAGAGATCACTAAAGAAATATCTGTGTTGTACTATTGAATATTTTTTAATAATGGTCAAAACGACGTAAATGAATAAATAAATAATATATGTATTATTTATTATTATAATAAATATGCTGGTGTTTGAGAAAAGGGAAAACACATATATTCGTTTTAAAATTGTAATTATTAATATTAGTTGTACAACAACAATAATATGAATAAATATTAAATTATATAATTTGCTTTTAAACATTCAAGCATTTAATTTATTTAAAACGGGTCCCCAAACTTTTTTGTATGAAGGGCCAAAAACCAAATATCATTTAGAGCTGTGGGCCGAAGATAAATGTACCAAACTATTTTACGTGAAATTTGCCATGATTATTATGCAATAATTTAAGAAATTATTTACAAATAAGTAGAAAACATTGCCTGGAATCGTGTTAACTAATGCAGTATAACTTTTTAATGATAACTTATTGCAATAAAAACAAAGAATCACATTTATAACACAGTAGTGTTCAATGCTCATTACTCTAGTCAAGCAGAATCTGCCTTAGCCTTAGTTTGCTCACCAAAGTCTCTGCACTGTCCTGTTTCCGTAGGATGACTGTATGTACATAAACTACAGTATTTAAATTGACATTTTAAATTTCAGTTAGCTTTTAACAATAAAACAAACAATTGAAAAGTTACATTAAATTTGAAATGACAATACCTAAACCATGCCCATCATTCTCCCCTCTTCTCAGATGGGGGGGTGGGCCAAATCAAAGGTTACCATGGGCCAATTTTGGCGCACGGGCCTTAGTTTGGTCAATTTTGCTCTAAAAGCTAAAAAAAAAGAAAAGAAGAAGAAGCATGTTTTCTGTATGTTGAATTCAGCACATCATAGCAGTTTTGGAATGATCAGAATGTTTCTTGGGGAAAAAAGTAACTGCTAATTTGAGAGTACCACTTTCATATATTCTCTCTTTTAAGAACACATATGGAAAGAAATATATGTACAGGAAGGTGTATACATAGATTAAAACATCTACTTACTTTAGTTTTTAATTTAGACTTGCCACGCTTTAGGAAAGATGAGCCCCTAAATGGGACAGAAAGACCCCTGGGAAAGAGGTCAGAGCCCAGCTGTCATTGGATATTTGCTAAATGTGTTGAATGTATCTGATATCATAGTTAATTAATTATTTATGCTACAGAGCTAGAAAGAAATGGGAATACTTTTAATACAAAGATCAAATTCATCAAAGAATCCCTAAATAAATGCATCACACTTTTCACAAAAATAATAAGCAGTGTTATTACACAATTTGATATTTTAGCTAATTAGTTAATAATGAAAATTATAGTTTGTCAGTTTAATTACTTTCATTACTACTTTTAAATAAATTAATAAATAAATAAAATCAGAATGTTTTTATCGTTAAATCACAATGTAAACAAAAAGTTAAGATGACTTGTGTGGAATTACTACGTTGTTTTTAGTATGATCAATAAATAAAACCATACCCTGTGGAACTTTTCACTTTAAAGATTATCTCTGTCTTTGACCTAAATAACTATAAACTAACTTACTCTCACAAATCCCCACTAACAATATCCAAATTTAGATTTAGTGACATTGAAACTACTCTTATTTACAATTCATCCTCATCATGTGCTGTCTGTTTTGTCAGTGAGTGTTATGATGGCTTCCCGCAGTGTCTGCTGCACATGTGCCGTTTACTGATATCTCTGTGACTTTACAAAAAGAGAGGTGTGGATAGGATGTGATGCGAGTTACTTTTACTCCGTCTTCCTGTTTAGGGTCTGTTATGCAGCCTGCTGATTTTTAAACTCTTCTCTATCTGAAAAGACAGAAAGATGTCTGTGTGAGCCACACTGTCACAGGATGATCAACAAAGCCTCCTTTTATGCTTAGAAACTGACACTCATTTCCTGTGAAGCAGTTCGCACACATTCATCACAGTTTTGACAGAACTAAACACATGTCAGAGTGCTGGTCTGCGGTGACTCCTCCTGACGCTGAGCTGTTATTGATTGTATCACTGAAGCTGCTCTAAACCCTTTCCTGTGTCTGTGTTCAACAGATCTTCCTGTACACACAGCCGCTGCTGTATCTGCATTACAGAGCCATTCTCTCCATGAGGACCACACCAGAGAAGAAGAGCAGGAGAGCGACTTCAAAACAGAGGACGGAGACGAGCTCTCAGACGTCATGTCTGCCAGACAGATGTCCATCAAAGACAGGTGAAGTAGCTGTTATGATGTTTCCTTTTCAATGGGTGAAAGTCAGTAAAGTAAAAATCTATCATGTGCATTGAAACCTATAGTTTCAAAATTGTAAAAAAGTATAAAATTGTCATCATTTACTCACCATTCACTTGTTCCATCCCGGTTTCGTTATTTTCATCATCATTTGAACACAAAAGAAGATATTTAGAAGAATGTTGACATTGGCTTACATAGTATTATCTACATAGTATGAATAACAATGACGACCAGTTTGTAACATTCTTCAAAATATCTTCTTTTCTGTTTAAAAAAGAAATGAAAAAATGAAATCACTTGAGTGTGTGTACTTTCATTGAGTGGACTGTCCCTTTAAGTTCTTAGTAATATTAATGTTATTAACGGTGTACTTACAGTAGATCTTGTGTTTGATTTAGAGTAATTGCAAGTTGTTATGCAATTTTTTGTTGTTGTAGTATCACTGACCAGGACAGAAAGCTGATCTTATATTTCTTATATTTTCATTAGTGTATGTTCAATAATGACTCTATTTGGGAAAAGTAGGTTTGCGTGTGTTTGAATGTTGATTGCAGTGTTCTTTACATTTAAATTGAAAGCTTGGTAAAATATTATTCTACAAAAAGGAGATGCTCAAAGTTCTTTTAATAAATTGTTTGATTGTTTGAACTAGCTCAGAGATGTTGCAGTTACGTCCTCGTCCTGCATCCTTTTGTTGGGGTTTGAAAGTAAACGCACAGATAATGAGTGACGGATATTAGAGATAGTCGCAAATTCCATTTGTTACTCTGTATCGTGGGTTTTATTTGCATTGATTGGTTTGTTTTCATTTCGCTTCTTTCAGAGCTGTATAGATGTATCCGTTTAGAGATCAAAATATTGTGTAACTGATAGACAGCTGCCTGTTGCCATAGGAAGCAAGCTGACGCAAGCCGATTGAATTGATTAGTAATGACAGTGGCTCTTGTGCATGCATGTGCAAATATGCTTATGTGTGAGAATGAGGATTACATGTGCATAATTGTTGCTTTGTGCGAAATTATTTTCTCATTTTGTTATGTTCATGTTATGATATAAAACATATGTTATGAAAAAAGTTCATGACTTTTTTCCCATTTACCTGTTTAAGTATTTTTAGCGTATATTTTAGCTTTTTCAAAGCTACTAGCCTGTTCATGTTAGTGATGTTAAATGACTAATCACATACAAAGTAAATGTTTCTATTGACATATTTTGTATGTGCTTGTGTATATTTCTGTGTGTATATATACATATATGCATGTGCATTTATATATACATAATAAAGATATACTGTACATGCGCATATATTATAAATATATATGCAAATTTATATATTTTATGGAATTAGTCATGATTAGGCCCATACGGAATCTGCGCACGCAGAGTTCCGCAGATTTTTAGTCCATTATTTATTATGTTTATTTACTTGTGTAAATGTGTGTAAATTTAATATTTATTCAGTTTTTAAATTAATTTCAGTAATATTATTGACCAATATAAAAATATTCATATGATTTATTTACAATACAGTTTGTAAAGTAATATTTTCTGTCTTTTAGTAGATATTTTATGTGACAGACTTGCTTTGATTACCAAATAAAGTTTTTATTTTATATATTTAAGTTTTAGTTATGTTACTCCCAAAATCATTCTGCTTAAATTTAACAAAATTCTGTGCAGAAATAGCAAAAAATGTCTGCAGATTCCGTCTGGCCCTAGTCGAGATTAATCATTAAACAGCAATAATTTATATAGGTAAGGGGTTTTCAGACTGGGGTTCAGGGACCTCCAGGGGGCCACAGTGAAGTGTTAGTGGATCCATGAAAAGGTTGGGTTAAAGTTTTTAAAATGTTAAAATAAACTCCTAGAACAAAGCTCTGATGCCATCACCTCACTAAGTTGATTGCTTTTGTATTTCCACACAAACAGTTCACCATACATTCTTTGACTTTAACCGGTCACTATAAATCAGTAAAAATGCCTTGAATATCCCTGATGCTGATGTGTGAGATTGGTTTAGGGCAATCCCAATAAATACAGCTTTTAATGCAGAATTTATTTAGGAAATCATATATGTTTTAAATGGGGGTCTCTTTCATAAGCATAGTGATTTTTAGGACTCACTGGCATCACTTGTAGGATCATTAAATTCATGTATTACATTTAATTTCAAGCATTTCAAATTGCAATGAAGATTTTTATTAAAAAAAATATTATATATTTTTAAAGATTATAACATGATCATAAAATGTGCTCACAAGGCAGTGTTTTTTAGAAATAAGGCAAATTGATACGATTGTGTCTGTTGCAGGCTGGCTCTGCTGAAGAAGAGTGGAGAGGAAGACTGGAGGAACAGGATAAATAAAAAACAGGATGTGGTGAAGGTTGCTGTGTCTGAAAGGCATGCCCAGCTATGGGAGGTGGAACAGAGCTTCAAGAAGAAGGTAACCTCTGAACCTTGAACTGTCTCACTTGACCGTAAAGGTCATAGGTCACGATTCATTGCCTGATTTTACATGTCTAATTATACCATTTGTGTTCGACAGCTGTTGTTAGGTTAAATAGCATCTTGTATTATCAGCTTCTGGGAAATGTAGAGCTAATATATCATTTGACTGCTTGTGTGATTCAGTTGTTTTGTTTGCGTTTGTTGAATAGTTCTGAAGAGTTAATATTTTAGCTTAGAACTGGTCTTCATCCAGTTGAGTAACTCTAAACAGAGACAGGGTGTGTGCTTTTATTTTCTTCTGTTGTATCTTTTCTTTATATTCTGTTCTTCTTTTTGCATGTTCTTGTGGTGTGTGTGGGTCAAATTCACTTATTCCAGTGGTTCTCAAACTGTGGTACGCGTACCACTAGTGGTACACAAGCTTCCTTCTAGTGGTACGCGGAGGAATCTCTCAATAATTAAAGTAAAAAAATTAACACACTTTTAACGCTTTGGCACATACGATAACTCCGATGTGATCAGTAAATTGATTTTAATAGGCTAAACCTTTTATTCTTAATTTAAAGAATAATCTGCCTTGTTTTTGAACTGTGCAGTGCTGCAGCTGCTTAATTAGGCCTGCTACGCTACTGTACTTCAATACCGGTTGTTATGGTAGTACTTAGAGAGACAATTTTTTTCTGAGGTGGTACTTGGTGAAAAAAGCTTGAGAACCACTGACTTATTCTATGATTATGTATATTTAAATTTATTGATTAATAAGATTATTACTTATTGGTTGTATGAAACGGCTCAGTCTCTCAGTAAAAGCCATAATACTTACCTTTATTTTAAATAGACTTTGTGATTGCTGGTCATGTTTGAAAACTAATAATGATAAAAAATCTAAATGCTAAAAGAATAACTCGCAGTGTACTGTAAATGTTTATCCTAGTAGAATCAGTCCAGTAGTGGTCATTTGGACCCTAATGAATGTGTGCAGTCATCGTTGTAGCAAAGGGTTCTGAATTATTAGCATGTTTAATTCACTGTTCTTAACCTGCATGATTCTGTCTTTAATTTAGTTCACTTCTGTGTCTTCACTGTGTTTTTATTGTTATTTATAATAATAAAAGCTGTTTCAAATCTTTGCATGCTTTTATCGTAATTCTCTAGTAGTGCATGTGGGCTGGTGTAGGGCTTCATGTGCCTTTCTCTCTTTGGATGTACGTCAGTATTTTTGCTGTAGGGTTTTGTATATTATGAGGTGGCATATGCAATTAACCTGTTATGTCTCTTAACCTTACTCAGCAGGTTCAGAGTAAAGTTGTTGTCGCACTAGAATTTGAGCATGTGAAGTTCTGTATATATATACACACAGTATGTCACAAAAGTGAGTACACCCCTCACATTTCTGCAAATATTTATTTATATCTTTTCATAGGACAACACTGCAGAAGTGACTCTTTGACACAATGAAAAGGAGTCAGTGTAAAGTTAGTTTAGCAGTGTAAATTTAGTGTCCCCTCAAAATAACTAAAATACGGCCAATAATAGCTGAACCCCTGGCAACAAAAGTGAGTACACCCCTAAGTGAAAATGTACAAATTGAGCACAATTAGACATTTTCCTTCCCCTGTGGCATGTGACTCATTAGTTTTACACTGTCTCATGTGTTTCCAGATAGAAGGCGAGTTAAATTTGGTATAAAAGCTCTTCCACTCTTTCAACCTGGCCAATGAAAGTTCAACATGGCATCTCATGACAAACAACTCTCAGAAGACCTGAAAAAACAAATTGTTACTTTGCATAAAGCCTAGGCTATAAGAAGATACTCTGAACACTCTGAAACTGTGCTGCAGCCAAGGCCATTCAATGCTTTAAAAGGACAGGTTCTTCTCAGAACACGCCTCGCCATGGTCAGCCAAGGAAGCTGAGTGCAGCCTGTCAGTGCTCAGACCGTACGCCGCACACTGCACCAAATTGTTCTGCATGGTTGTCCTCAAAGGAAGCCTCTTCTAAAGATGCACAAGAAAGCTCGCAAACAATTTGCCGCAGACATTCAAACTAAGGACCAGGATTACTGGTACCATGTCCTGTGGTATGATGAGACCAAGATAAACCTATTTGGTTCAGATAGTGTCAAGCGTGTGGGGTGGCAACCAGGTGAGGAGTACAAAAACAAAAGTGTGTCTTGTCTATCATTAAACATGGTGGTGGGAGTGTCATCATGTGGGACTGCATGAGTGCTGCTGGCATTGGGAAGCTACAATTCAATGACGGAAACGTGAATTCTGACAAGTACTGTGACATAATAAAGCAGAGCATGATCCCTTTCTTCCGGAAACTGGGCCATAAAGCAGTGTTTCAGGATGATAATGACCCCAAATACACCTCACTGGCTTGCTAAAGGGACTCAGGGTAAAGGTGATGGACTGGCCAACCATGTCTCCAGACCTAAACCCCTTAAAACACCTCTGGGGCATCCTGAAAAGGAAGGTGGAGGAGCACAAGGTGTCAAATGTCCACCACCTTGGTGATGTTGTGAT
>CAIGQQ010032764.1:3405213-3421243 GCA_903798035.1 Danio albolineatus | reverse complement strand
TGTTTTGTTTTGTTTTGTTTTGTTTTGTTTTGTTTTGTTTTGTTTTGATTTTTAGTTCCAGGACTTCAGGAGGCTACGATTGCAGTCACAGAGAAGTCTGTAAAAGAGGTCATGACTCTGGATGATGAGGTCTTTGATAAGTTTTATCGACATGCAGAGGATATGGCAAAGTTCTCCAGCAGAGTGGAAATTAGTGATGATTTTGATGACATCTTTGGAGTACAGCTGCCTAGGTAAAGATAATTATTAGTCTCTATAACCAACCAACTACATACATGTTATTTTGTTGACCAATGTTGTTTGTTGTTGTTTTTTTGACACGTTTTGTATTTACAGCTTTACAAATAAATAAAAAGAGGCTGGGATCGAGGTCTCTGACATTTGAATTTTTTTTAGGTTGACCTCGGAAATGGTGCAGCACAAGCGAGCAGTTCGGCCCACCAGAAATGTTCAGTCATCTAAAAACCCTCTGAAAATGCTGGCTGTTCGAGAGGACATCAGACACGAGTACACTGAACAGAGACTGAACATTGGCCTTCTGGAGAGCAAGAGGATGAAACAGGAAAAGAGTGGGTGATGAATAGACACGGCGCAGCATTCACATATTCATAATCTTGCACTGTGTTGGGACCCAGCCTAGCTGACCTACATTTCAGTTCCTCATTGTCCTGCCGTTCAGTCAATGTTGTACTGACTTGAGTCATGTCTTCATTGTGTAATACAAATACGCACTCATGAGTTGCTACTTCTAAATTTATTCTTTAAATGTCATTTCGGGTATCTTTCTGAACATTTGAAATCCATTCATGACACACAACAGGAAATAATGAAGGCAGTAGCACATAGATATTCAGTCATTCGTTTATTCATTTATTTTCCTTTGGCTTAGTCTCTATTTCAGAGGTTACCATAGCAGAATGAACCGCCAACTATTCCAACATATATTTTAAAACAGCAGGTACTGTTCCGGGTGCCACGGTGGCCTAGTGGGTAGCACGTTCGCCTCACAGCAAGAAGGTCGCTGGTTCGATCCCCCGCTGGGTCAGTTGGCATTTCTGTGTGGAGTTTGCATGTTCTCCCCGTGGTTGTGTGGGTTTCCTCCGGGTGCTCCGGTTTCCCCCACAGTCCAAAGACATGCGGTACAGGTGAATTGGGTAAGCTAAAATTGTCCATAGTGTATGTGTGTGTGAATGAGAATGTATGGATGTGTTTCCCAGAGATGGGTTGTTGCTGGAAGGGCATCCGCTGCGTAAAACAAATGCCGGATAAGTTGGCGGTTCATTCCGCTGTGGCGACCCCGGATTAATAAAGTGACTAAGCCGAAAAGAAAATGAATGAATGAATGAATGAGGTACTGTTCCAGCCACAACCCAGTTCTGGGAAACACCCATACACTCTCTCATTTACACAAGCACTTATACACTACAGCTAACTTAGTTTACTAAATTCACCTATAGCGCATGTCTTTGGACTGTGGGGAAAACCAGAGCACCCGGAGGAAACCCGCAGTAACACAGGGAGAACATGCAAACTTCACACAGGAATGCCAAATACAAACCAGTGATCTTCTAGCTGTGAGGCGACAGTGATAACCACTGAGCCACCATGCTGCCGTACATAGTCACATACTTGTAAATACATATAATTTTTATATATTTAAAATTTATATTATTTATTTAATTGTTTTATATTTATGCATTTTTTAGTATAATTTGTAAAATGAAACTGGAAAACAATACACAACTTAAAAGGACATTTAGTGAAAAGCATAGTGACACAGAAACATTACTAGAAATATAATCTACAAGATTTCATCCACAAGCTCCAAATAATTGTAGGATGGCGTTTTGTTTAAAGACTTACTTTTTACCTTTGTTTAAAAGTTTACTTGACTCGCTGTGAGCAAAATGTTTTGTACTGCAAGTGAAATAGAGTGCGTGTATGCGTGCGTTTTTGTGACATGTCAGGACACAAATCTGTATAATGACAAAAAGGAGGTGAAATATGAGGACATTGGTGACGTCCTCATTTCTCAAAAAGCCTATAAATCCCACAGAATGAGTTTAATCAGAGAGTAAAGCTGCACACAGTCTCCTGTGATGGTTGGGTTTAGGGGTGGGGTGGGGTGAGGGCAATATAATATACGGTTTGGACAGTATAAAATGAATGGAAACCTATGTAATGTACCCACTTTTCACAAAAACAAATGTGTGTGTGTGAGTTAAAGTATAAGTTAAGTTATAGTATAAGTTAAAGTATTTGTTAATCTGTTTACATTTAGTAATTAATTTATATTTAAATTAATAATTGACATTAAATTTATTAAAAGTTACTGGAAGGACCATTTTTGTTTAAAATATTGTTTAGAAAAAAAACTATCCACTATAAATAAAATAAAATTTAAATATCTTTTTTCTGTTTTCTTTAAATTGTATGTCAAAATATTTAGCAGGTCAACTGTTTTTAACAGTGGAGTAATAATAATAAATATGTCATGAGCACCAAATTTTTGTATGATTTGTGACAGATCATTTGACAGTGAGGCCTGGTGTATGAATACTCGATAACCACAGAAATAAATGATATGTTAGTAAATATATTTAAGTATAAAACGGTAATTGTTGAAATGTTTTTTTTACTGTATTTGTAATAAAAAAATCTAAACGTAGCTTTGAGGATTACAATCAAAATTTTACAAAAGCTAGTGTACATTGTTACTTGCCAACACTGTAGGTATTGTACAAAAACAAAGTATGTAATGCTGACACTAATACTCCTGCTTTCTTTCAGTCTATCTGTTTGCCTTTTCTTTGTCTCTCCTCCACAGTGAATAAGAACAGTGGTTTCTCTGAGGTTGCTCTCGCTGGATTGGCCAGCAAGGAGAACTTCAGCAGTGTGAGTTTGCGAAGTGTGAACGCCTCTGAACAAAGCTCCAACAACAGTGCCATGCCCTATAAAAAAATCATGCTCATTCAGGTCAAAGGTGAGTGACAATGACAACAGCAGCTGTTTGTGACCTTAAGTACAGACTACACCGCCCGTTATACTAGTTCATCGTCCATTCTGACCTTGTTTGGGCTCAGCTTCGTGCATAGCCATGTTTGATATGAAGAATAATGTTCTCTGATTAGCAGCCAGTCATATGGAGTACGCTCTATCTGTGTGTTTCTGTGCAGACGGTACTTATTTGGCAGTAAGACAGCAATGAAAGGTGCTGTTTACTTAAATGCTGGAGGGAAAACGTCTGTCCTAATGTTGCATGAGACCTGCTGATTTGGTTATAGGGACTCGTGTCGTGAATGTAGATACCATTTCCTCATAAGGCGTCTCTCTCAGTCTATCCTAATGCGCGCGATCCCAAAACAACATTCTGCATATCGCTTAATCAAAACAGAGAGAAAGAAACCAGAGGCTTTAAGAGAACAACATATGTGGAGTCCAAGAACAACAGCGTATTGCGTCCAACTGTAGTAACATTCTAGTGTTTTGAATTGGTTTCACATTTTATAACCTTATACTGTTATATTTCATTGTAATGCATTACAGAATATCATAGGATAATGCTTTTCTGAGGTTTAAAATTCAACTATAGCAGATAAATTTGTGTTTTGGTATCTTATATCAGAAGGTTTAGTATGTGACTCACTAATATTGGCCCAATTTTATTTTTTTTCTTTCTGTGTGTTGTAATTAGGTCGCCGGCATGTTCAGACCAGACTGGTTGAGCCCAGAGCTTCCTCTTTGAACAGTGGCGACTGCTTCCTCTTAATCACACCACATCATTGCTTCATCTGGGTTGGAGAATTCGCAAATGTTATTGAGAAGGCCAAAGTGAGTGTGTGATTCTAATGAATCTACTCCAGAATGTTACACATTATTTCAAAGTATTGTTATTACTATTACTGAAATAAAAATGATGTAAAGCTTAACCAACTTCTTAACTGTTGGCCCAACTTATTGAGCAAAGATGTCAAAGTCACATGTTTAACTTGTATTGCTGTAAATCTGGTGAAAAAAGCTTAAGTTTTATACATTTAATTTTTTGAGGATAATAAAACAATACATTTATTTTTGATTTTATATAAAATGTGTATTTTACAAAATTAGTTTTCCCCTAAAATTGACTAATAAATCAAAGCAAAATAGTTTATATCTTTATAGATTTTGTTTGGCCGTAGTACCAAATATGTTTCTATTGATAATCATATAATCTATTTCTTTGTGTGGTTTGAGGGATATGAACAGGGCTTTACATTAACAACTGCCAACCTGGCAAATGCGGGTATATTTATGCTGTGGCGGGTTAGACAGGCACCGCCACTCTGGCTGGTTGGAAATAATTTTTAAATGGTAGTTTTCTTAAAAGCAGGGTTCGACAATAAGAATGGCCCAGTATTCATGCAAATATGATCTTAGAGATTTGAGAAGCAGCATGACTGACAAAAATAACTGTGTCGCGCGAGCAAAGAGAAAGCAGCTGAATACCGAATGAGAGATCACTCGTGCGCACAGGTGATGTGATGCGCGCGACTGTTAAAAAATGCGTGCGCGCTGCCATTTACTTGCGGTGCCTAGAAGGAAACACAGCAGGTGTGATCAGATCTCTTTGAAATAGACTGGACAAATAGTGGTGATCCTGAAAAACTGAAAAAATTTATATATATGTATATATGTAAAAGGATATATATATCCTTTTATTATATATATATATATATATATATCCTTTTGTAAGCAGCAGCAGTATTAGAGTTTAATTATCAGATTAACTATCTATTTATGTGTACTTTGATCTAGGACCTTTAGCCAGGACAGATTACTGTGCATATTTTAGATACAGGCAATAAATATTTTTAAATGTCAATTTTTTTAAAGATCATTTTGTTGAATTAAAAAGAGCATGTATACTGCTATATTTTGCTTGTTTGACACATTTAAAATGTGTAGCTAAGAAATAATTATTTATATTTGGTCTGGTCAGAGATAAATTTGGCAAATCCTTAATGTTGAGCCCTGAAAAGTCCTGTGAAATAAAAACTAACTGCAATGCAGTACAACCGATTTTGCTCATGCACATTGAGCAAGTTTACACACAACACACAGAACAGTGAAATTAATGAGGAGGCGTGTGGGCGTAACACAACATCTAAATCAAGTAACTTTCACATGTCAAAGTCAAATTTATGCATATAAAATATATTTTCCCAACAACAAAAGTGTGGCTAGTGAAAATGGCGGGTGGCTAGTAATGTTGGAAATCTACTAGCCACAGTGGCTGGTGATCAAAAAAGTTAATGTCAAGCCCTGGATATGAACCATGTTTTTTCATACTTTTGACAATAATTGTAAATTAGACATCAATTTATATAGTACTATGGGCTGTTCCATAGAACGAATGGGTTGGTATTTGGTGGTAATTGATTTTACATTTGATTATTCAAGTTCTGCACCAGAATACTGTATGATTTCCTCAAAAAACCTAAAACACTGTTTATTTCACTGTTTATTTTATCTTTGGTTGTAATTAGTTAATTTTTGACGTTTTTACGAACGATACGATTCCCTACAGAATCAGTCCAATCGATCTAAATGAATAAATAGTTTCTATTGCAGTTCAAGTCATCTGGTGAAATAGTTTATACAGGGGGATTCAAAAAGAATACCACAACTTCCGGGTTGATGTCACTCGAGTGTCTGGAGGAAGTCAAATTGAACATCTGTGAACTTGTTTTCTATTGAAAATTTTTTTTTTAGTGCTCTTCACTTTGATTAATTACTCAAGGATCCATCATGTTTCTTTGATTAATATACAGATTTTCAAAGTTGTGGATCATTTTGAATCAACCTGTATATTGCAATATTTATCACAGAAAAACTAAATATCGCAATGTCAGATTTTTCCAATATCATGCAGCCCTAATTTAAATGTTTTTAAGAGTGCATCAAATAGAAAAATCAGAGGCTTAAATGTGTGTATGGTATACTAAAACAGTTCTTTTCACCTTTTGCATCTACGATCTGCTTCTTTGTCATTTTTTGTGGTAGACATTATATTTTCATGCATCTGAAAACCTGTGTCATCTGATGTAAATTAAAGGTTCAGTCTTAGGAGTGGTGATACTAAAAGAAATTGAGATCCAATACCTGCCTATAATAATATAAATAATTCTGAAGTTAAAGTAGATTTCGACATCAGTGTTTAGTCACCTAAATCAAAATAATGCACTTGATTTTTGGGGGTTTTGTTACCACTCAAATACGTCACATCCTGCAGTTTTTCACTACTATACATATGGTGGTGAGTCCCCCGTGTGCAGGAAGTAAACAGAATTAACCACAAAGGAAATGATATATTATCATACAGGAAGCAGGAGGGGAATAGTAAAAACATCTTTTTTTCTATTGTTTAAATCACACTGGAGGTCAGTGATCTCTGGTTTTTGACCTACATCTTGCCAATTATGTGACTATTATAGTTTCACAAAATGGTAGGAAGAAAAAAATAATAATAATATTAGATTTATGAATATGTGTTAAGAGAATGTTTTTTTAAAAAGATTTTTTACATTTAATTTATTTTCATTGTTATTTACATTTTATTTTTTATTATTTACCATTATTTTAATTAGTTTTTTAATAAATATTATGTATTTTTTATTATTTTATTGAATTTAATTGTGTTATTATTATTATTATTATTATTGCATTTTAATGGAAATAAGAATTCAGGTTTTGTATTTATGTTTATTTATTTTTCTTTTATTTAATTTTATTTAATTTTGTCTTTTCGCATTTGGGATGAAAATAACTGTATCTTTTATATTCTAGGCTGCAGAGTTGGCCACGTTCGTTCAGACCAAGCATGACCTGGGATGCAGAGCCTCGTATGTTCAGACAATTGAGGAAGGTGCAAACACTCACACACATGCTGCCAAAGACTTTTGGAAGATTCTCGGTGGCCAAACCAGTTATCAGTGTGAGTTAGGCTGAAATTCCTTCCATTAGTTTTCATCTGCTAACAATTGAGAAACATTTGTATTATTGTAATTGTGATTACAAGCATAGTAATTCAGACATGCTGTAACCTACAGCCGCTGGCACTCCTGAAGAAGATGAGTTTTATGAGAATGCAGTCGTAGAAACCAACTGCATATACAGACTTATGGAGGATAAACTTGTTCCTTATGATGACTACTGGGGTCGAGTCCCTCGCTGCTCCATGCTGAACCCTAAAGAGGTACTAGAAAATTCTATGTGGGTAATATTAGGATTGTCTGATGAAATTTTGATCAGCAAAACTGTTTAATGGCCAAGCTACAGTCTAAAATTTCCAATTGTTTGAAGCTGGACAGCTCTTTGTATAAAACTTTTTTTGTATGATCCATTTATTTTATTTATTTATTTTAGTTTAGTTTAGATTTTATTTTGTGTCCAAATACACTCAACAGCCACTTTATTCAGTATACCTTACTAGTACCGGATTGGACCCCCTATTGCCTTCAGAACTGACTTAATCCTTCATGGCATAGATTCAACAAGGTACTGGAAATTTTTCTCAGAGATTTTGGTCCTTATTGACACGATAGCATTATACAGTTGCTGCAGATTTGTCGGCTTCACATCCATGATGCAAAAATCCAGTTTCACCACATCCCAAATGTGCTCTATTGGATTGAGATCTGGTGACTGGGGAGATGTTTTGCACTTTGACATGGCGCATTATCCTGCTGGAAATAGCCTTCAGAAGATAGGTACGCTGTGGTCATAAAGGGATGGACATGGTCAGCAACAATACTCAAATAGGCTTTGGTGTTGACACAATGCTCAATTGTTACTAATGGGGCCCAAAGTGTGCCAAGAAAACATCCACTACACCGTTACACTCCTTCCACCAGCCTGAACTGTTGATTCAAGGCAGGATGGATCCATGCTTTCATGTTTTTGACGCCAAATTCTGACCCTACCATCTGAATGTCGCAGCAGAAATTGAGACTCAACTGACCACGTAATGTTTTTCCAATCTTCAATTGTCCACTTTTGGTAAACCTGTGCAAAGTGTTTCTCTTTTTCTGACCATTTTTTGTAAACGCTAGAGATGGTAAGTGCGTTAAAATCTCAGTAGATCAGCAGTTTCTGAAATACTCAGACCAGCGCATCTATGCCAACAACCATTCCATGTTCAAAGTCACTTAAGTCCCCTTTCACCTTCTGATGCTTGGTTTGAACTGCAATAAACCGTCTTGACCATGTCTACATGCCTAAATGGATTAAGTTAGTGCCATGTGATTGGCTGATAAGAAATTTGCGTTAATGAGCAGTTGGACCTAATAAAGTGGCTGGCGAGTGTGTACTTTACATTATAATATGATCAGCAATATATACTGCCTTTTTGATAAACACTTTATCCATTTTTCTATGAATATAAACAATAAATATCGTTGCATTTTTACAAAAACAGTTATATTACAAAACATTTAGATCAATAAAATGATTTCATGATAGTCCAATTATGCCTTTGGAATCATGTAATCAATCTAATCAATAAACATTTATCTCATAGTATCTAATATAGTAATGTGTTAATTTAAAAGCAAGGTTTTAAGTGTTTTCTGATAAATCTGTGGGGTGCTGTATTTTATAAACCAACAGTGAAGGCAATATCAATTATAAATCCTCTTTTCTTTCTTGTCTGACGTCTAGGTGCTGGTGTTTGATTTTGGTAGTGAGGTCTATGTATGGCATGGCAAGGAGGTGACGTTGGCACAGAGAAAAGTGGCGTTTCAGCTTGCAAAGCACTTGTGGAATGGCACCTTTGACTACACCAACTGTGACATTAATCCTCTGGACCCTGGAGAGTGCAATGCTCTCATACCCAGGTACAAAACACTGTGGAGTATGTTTGGCTCTGCTGATTTGTATGGTTCCATCATAGATCACGTTTTGGCACTTGTGACCTTTTAAAGCTCATTCACAGAGTCTCATTCCCAGGTCAGAAGTTTGCTCTGCTCACTACACCTGTCAAAACAGCAGCTTAGTAGCTCAGTGTTCATAAACAGACTTTGGTTGCTGGGTAGAATTCCTAAGACTCCTAAAGTAAAGCAAATGGTAAAGTAAATGGGGTCTGGGTTTATGTTTCATAGGCTTCCAAGATATCCATCTTATTTTTAAAGTAAGAACAGGAGCAGATATTGTGATTCAAATGTGCCGACATGTTCCAGCCTGAAAGTGAATGCTTTCATTAATTTATTTTTTATTTTTTTTAACCATTTGTAACAGCTTATGCTGCTTGTTGTAAACTGTTTTCTCATATCATTTTAATTTTAATGTATTGTCTTAAACACAACAAGCAAAAGATGCGATATGCTAGAATAATAGTCATGCAAGAGCTGGTTAATTAATTTAAAGTGATTTTCGTACACACAAAGCCGGTTGTAGTAAACCTCCAACATGTTCTTTTCAAAGGAGAAGCATTTACTACACAGAGTAATTGTACACTAATAAGTTGGTTGTTGTTGTTTTTTTATCAATTGAATTGGTTGATAATGACATTAAGATAATCGTTCTGTTATAATGACAGCTGTTGGTGCAGCTTATTTGTTAACTACTGTTCTGTGTTGTAAATTCTACATATAGCATGTTCTTACTCCAAACTCGCTTCATAACTTTTGGCGAGTGTTTGAAGTAAATCCCTCTCTGAGATGATTCAGTGGTGATTATTAGTCACATTAAAACAATGAGTGTTTTTTGGGTTTCTTTGTGGGTGTTTGGAGTTTGAGCACCCTCTGGCCTTCAAATAGATTTACTACTGCTTCCCTGACAAGATGTGCGTGACTTACCATCGCAGCTTTGCTTAATCATGTTTACATACATTTACTTAGTCCTTTGGCAGACATTTTGTCCAAAGCGACGTAGAATTGAGGAGACATTCAGCAAATCAACACAAAGAGGCAATACACACACAAAGTGCTAAATATACGAAAGAACTGTTAGTGCTCAGAGAATTACGAATCTAAGGTCTATGACCACAACCAATGAGAATAGAAAAACACATTCTGTGTGAATGGCCCTTTTACAATTTTGCAGTAAAGGGATTAAAAAGGGTTACTATTCTTGCTTTGTATAAATTCTGTATTTTGAATGTGTTGTTCATAGGAAAGGCCAGGGACGACCAGACTGGGCTGTGTTTGGCAGGTTAACTCAGCACAATGAAACTACTCTTTTTAAGGAGAAGTTTTTGGACTGGAGTGATACTAAGAACTACTCTAAGAAGAATGGTGACTCGTATGTTGTGGAAAACAAGGTAGATCTGCAAGGAATTTGTTTTAATAATGCATAACTAATGTTTTTAAATTTATGGGCTGATGGGACAAATAATACTGTCTTTCATATTATGGTTTGGGGAACTTCCACTTGAACTGAAATCACTGTAGATAATAAGGTTGCAGTACAAATAATGCAAATAAATGGTGAAAATTGAATAAGAATTGTGTTTGGCTTTGTCTATTTTTTTATTTATGATGAAAAATAACTTTTATTATTATTTTTTTTTTACAAGAAAAATTACAACAAGCATATATGTGGCCAAAGCTTTGAGTTTACTGGTTATTCACAGGCTTCACGGGCTGAAATGATTTAGTTAATTCTAAAAATAGTCTTTTAATATTGAGTTGATGGACTGTGAGGAGAATAATGGCACACTTTTGCATCCCTATTTTTAAAACACTTCAGTTATTTATAGTTTAACAGAGTTAACCCCTGTTATTCATGTAAAGCATCATGGGGTGTATATGAAAAGTTGTATATCTTATTTCTCAACAATAGGTATTAATAAATTTGATATTTCAGGGTGTCTATTTCCAAATTTTCAAAATCCAAAGCAAATTTGGTTTATTAAATTCTGTAGGAGCTTCGGAGCGGTGAATGTCGGCCCTACGATGCGTCTCTGATGCTATCGGCAGTACGGACGCCAGTCAGGACCATTCTGGATGGGGTGAACATTGGACGAGGATATGGATTAGTGGAAGGTGAAGAGGGACGTAATTTTGAGATCAGCACATTGTCTGTGGATGTCTGGCACATTTTAGAGTTTGACTACAGGTAGGGTGGATCAGTTACGTAGTTAAACTCTTAAATAAATGATGGTTTATATACAAACCCTGCCTCTTCTTTGCTTGTTCTAGTCGACTACCTAAACAGAGCATTGGTCAGTTTCATGAAGGTGACACATACGTGGTCAAATGGAAGTACATGATCAGCACAGCAGGTGAGTTGTATGTTTCAGTAAATTAATTTAATAAAATACAATAAAATGTATAACGTAAGAAAATTTGCAACTAAAATAAGTTTAAAGGTGCTAAATATATGCCGACTTCACAAGCATGGCTTAGCTTAAGCATATAGGCCAGGGATCACCAATCTCGGTCCTGGAGGTCCGGTGTCCTGCAGGGTTTAGCTCCAACTTGTCTCAAAACACCTGCCTGGATGTTTCAAGTATACCTAGTGAGAGCTTGATTAGCTTGTTCAGGTGCATTTGATTTAGGTTGGAGCTAAAATCTGCAGGACACCGGACCTCCAGGAACAAGTTTGATGATCCCTGATATAGGCCTTTAATTAAGGTATTTAAGCATGTTTAATGGAAATTATTTTGAAAAACACATTAGCAGTGTGCATCTTGAGAATTATCTATGCCATCTATCTAAGTATTTAAAGATTTCTCACTGCAAGTTCTTTTCAGATTAGTCTAGGACTCGCATTTTCTGTGAAACCAGGGTGTAGAATTTAGAAAGCCTTGTTATTAGTGACACTGGTGGCCGATAAGTGAACTGCAACCAGGAAAACCTTAACATGCATCTTGTTGCTTTTGCTGTTGTTTGCCTGTGATCCAAAACTCTGCATTGTTGTTTGTGTAGTTGGCAAGAGACTGCATTCAGAACGGATCATCGGTCCAGGGAAGGAGAAATGTTGTTACTTCTTCTGGCAGGGTCGTAATTCTACGGTGAATGAAAAGGGAACGTCAGCACTGATGACTGTTGAGCTGGATGAGGAAAGAGGAGCTCAGGTTCTCTATTGATTTGCTTTATTCTTAAAACTCTTTTTATGTTGTCTTAAAGGGATAGTTCACAAAAAATTAAAATAAATTATGTGGAAATTGTCAACAAATCATTGTAAACGAATATTGTACTTGAGCAAACAAATGCGAGTCTTGTTTATTATTGTTTACCAACAAGGGGACCGAAATTGGCAACCACTGCTCTACATAACCAAAAAATATCATCACTTTTTGTAAACACTCATTTACTTAAAGGGGAAAGGAAATCTTGAACTAAGCACTGAGCAAACAAACAAAGCATTGTGTTTACAAAGACAATACAAGTTAGTAGGGAAGTACTGACAAAAAAAATGCTTCCTGAAAGAACAGTATAGAACAGGCTATAATGAATTATGTAAAGATGTGAATTATGTGTGTATAACTGTATCACCACAGCTCACCATTTACTCTCCCTCATGTGGTTTTAAACATTTGAGCTTCTATATTCTGTTAAACGCTAAAGAAGATATTTTGAAAAATGCTGGTTGATGTTAGTCATTAACTCCCATAGTTGGAAGTCATTAACTTCTAAAATATTATGGAAGTCAATGGGTACCATCAACCAGCATTTTTCATCAACTTGTGTGGTTGTATAATTTATTCCTGCGAAGAATTTTGTTGTTACATTTTTTTTCAGATTGTTTCATAAATTAAACCAGTTCAAAATTGCTATTTTTTTTAGATTGTTAGATAATATTCTAACAAATCATTATTAAAGTTTAATTATCAATTAAACCTGTTCTTTGCTGAATGGAATCAGTCATTTCCTTCTTAAAATCTAAACACTTTAGATGTTTAAAGGGTAAAGTACATTTATTTTTTATATATGTTACACAGGTCCAGGTACAGCAAGGAAAGGAGCCTCCTTGTTTCCTACAGTGCTTCAATGGAGGAATGATTGTTCATGCTGGAAAAAGAGAAGAGGAAGAAGACAATACACAAAGTAATGACTTTTTCTAACTTTACCACTGTTTTCCACTCTTGTTCTTAACATTTTCATGCTAGTTAAAGAATTATTTCAAAAGACAAAAACATTATGTAAATCATGTTGCATCATATGAACTTGACCTGATTTCTCAATGCACAGACGACTGGCGCTTGTACTGTGTGAGAGGAGAGAAACCCATAGAGGGCCATCTGCTGGAGGCAGTCTGTCACTGCAGCAGCCTGCGATCCCGGACTTCTATGATCCTTCTGAACATCCCGAAAGCCAGCCTATACCTGTGGCATGGCTGCAAGGCACAGACTCACACACGTGATGTGGGCCGTACCACTGCAAACAAAATCAAAGAGCAGTAAGTCGTCTCGCACACAAACAAACCAATGACACTTCACATCGGAAGGGATACAGAGCCCTGATTTTGACTTTCTGTTGTTCAGGTGTCCTCTGGAGGCAGGGCTTCACAGCAGCAGTAAAGTGTCCATCCAGGAGTGTGATGAGGGAGCTGAACCACAGGGCTTCTGGGAGGCTTTGGGCAGGAGAGATCGAAAAGCGTACGACTGCATGCTGCAGGGTGAGGACAAAAGTCGAGGAAAAAAATGGGTCTTATGGCACATTTATGATTAAGTCACGTCTGGATATTTTATTTCTAATTTTAAAGTGTTGTTCCTAGACTCATTTCGCGTTTGCATGTTTATGAGTTTTGTTTAGACTTTATTGATCCCAAAGGGAAGTTCATGTCAGCAGTTCACCATACAATAGTGAAAATAAATTATATATCACATTCATATACATTCATACATGCATTCATTCATTCATTTTCTTTTCGTCAAAGTCTCTTTATTAATCTAGGGTCACCACAGCGCCATAGTTGTCCAGCATATGTTTTACGCAGCAGAAGCCCTTCCAGCTGCAACCAATCACTGGGAAACATCCATACACATACACTATGGACAATTTTTTTTTTGGCTTACCCAATTCACCTATAGCGTGTTTCTTTGAACTTGTGTGGGAAACCGGAGCACCCGGAGAAAACCTGTGTGAACACGGGGAGAACATGCAAACTCCACACAGAAATGCCAACTGACACAGCCGAGGCTCGAACCAGCGACCTTCTTGCTGTGAGGTGACAGCGCTACACACTGTACAAACATGGCTAAACAAAGAAAAAGATACACAAAGTGTACAGAAAATGCTCATTTTTATTTTTAAAACTGATTATATACTGTAAAAAAAAAAGAAAAAAAAAAAGGTAGCAGCAGAATGAGCCACCATCTTGTAATTGATGTTAAATGACAGGTCAAATTGAGATCAAGTTTGATTGATTTGCCCCATGTCAAACGTCAGACTTTGAATCTCATTCTTGACATTATTTCCAAATAGAAGGGTCAGTTTAATCAAAATTAAGGTCATGGAAAATCAGAAATTATATTGAATAGTACAACATAAGTAAGTATACTACATGTAATGTGATTTATTACATTATATAAGTAGTAAATATAAGCGCTGCATATTTTAGAATAATTAAAACAGTTTTCACTGAGTTAGATGAGTATTTAATGAATAGTGATTGTGAATTATGTATTGTGTCAATTATTACACATAATACATTGTGTTCATGGTGTTTATATTTCATATTTTTTAGCTTGTTTCTTTCCTTTATTATTACTGCAGCAAAATTGAATATTGGCGTATTTCAATAAAACTAAATATAAAGCAGCTTCCTTTTCTCTGGAATTCTACAATTTGTCTCGTTTAATTTCATTATTTCGTCATGATAAATAACCATCATACATTTTAGCATGATTTACAGAACACACCTATTAATATGTCATTCAGCGTAACTACCTGTATAGTAAATATGCTATATAAATATGCTAGTTTGAGTTCTTTTACATTTTTATTTACTCACTTAGCAGACCTTTTTATCCAAAAAGGACAAAAGAAGCACTAAATCACAAGCGAGCAGCAATATATACTGTGATTGCCATGACAAGTGTTTAAAGTGTTTTTAATTAATTAAGTTATAATTATTATTATTATTATTATAGGTCTTTGTAATGGAGTGTTAATGGGAAAGTGTCTAGTGCATATGGAGAGGCTATTTATCTATTACTAGTTTATTTTATCATATAGATATACAAGTCCTAACAATTCTTCAGTGTCATTTTAAAAACCTTTCATTCATGTGTTTTGTCTTGTGTATCAGATCCAGGAAAGTTCAACTTCACTCCTCGGCTGTTCCAGTTAAGCAGTGCCTCGGGAGAGTTTGCAGCAGTGGAGTTTGTATATCCATCCAGAGAACCAAATTTGGTCAACTCGATGCCTTTCCTCCAGGAGGATTTGTATGCAGCTACTCAGCCAGGTGCTTGACACATTCATGTCTGCTAAACTCTGTTAAGTGTGCCATCTGCTGAAACGTATTGTTAAGGTATCCTGTGTGAGTGTCCGTTACGTTTTAAGTAGGAATTTCTACACTCTTTGCATGCATAATGTATGAGGGAAATGTGATTCTACCCATTAAAACATCACGAGGTGCTTCTGTGATGCTATTGTGACGCTGCTGCTTCTGTTTGATTTGTCTTTTAGCCCTGTTTTTGGTGGATAATCACCATGAAGTTTACCTGTGGCAGGGCTGGTGGCCTCAGGACAGTGAAAGCACAGGCTCAGCTCGCATACGGTGGGATTCTGACAGGAAGTGTGCAATGGAAACTGTGCTTCAATATTGCAAAGGTGATTTGAAAAGTCATACCAAAAAACTATTCCTTGTAAATGGTTTCAACCTAACCCTAACACTCTGGAAGAAATCAAAGCAAATGTAATACTTTGTAAGATGGAAACCCTTACTTTGTCTTTAAAAGTTAAAAAGGGTATTTTACAGAGTCATTTTTGGACTTAAAGAATCAATCATGTTAAATTGGATATATAGTTATACTATATAACTATATATATATATATATATATATAGAAATATATATGACTGTTTTATAGTTCTATTTTTATAA
>CAIGQQ010032764.1:3383902-3404813 GCA_903798035.1 Danio albolineatus | reverse complement strand
CAAAAGTGGGTCGCAGGAACATTTTCAGTGGGTCGCGGAGTGTGTGGTCAAAAAAACAACAAAAGTTAAATTTTTAACTTGTTTTGCGTATACCGGACTTTTGTTTTGAAATGCGCGCACGACAACTGATCCCTTTGGAATCGACGTGGAAAGCGTCACGTTGCCGAGCAACATAGAGAGTCAGCTGGTGGAGCTTTCATAAAATATAATACAATTGTTAGAATGTAATTGTTCAGAAATGTTTGTATTAGAACAGTTTTATTTAATTTTCATGTGATAAGACGCTGAAAAAGAAATTCAGTGAAGTAAGCCTCTCCCAGTTTTCGCGATCTGAGAGTGCGATCAAACCCATCACATTTCGAACTACGTATTTGTATGAAAATGGCTTCTCTTCCTTGGTGCAGCTTGAGTCCAAGCAGAGAAACAGGTTGGACTTAGAGCACGATCTTCGGGTGGCACAGTCTACCATCACCCCTGACTTTGAAACTCTTATCACATCAGTAAAGCACATCCTCAGTATCTCATTATCTTCCCAAATTACTGTTAAGTGAAACAGATGTTTATAGTTGCTGTCATATTAGATGTAAAAATGGTTATTCATTCATTCATTTTCATTTCGGCTTAGTCCCTTTATTAATCCGGGGTCGCCACAGCGGAATGAACCGCCAACTTATCCAGCATTTGTTTTACGCAGCGGATGCCCTTCCAGCCACAACCCATCTCTGGGAAACACATCCATACATTCTCATTCACACTCATACACTACGGACAATTTTAGCTTACCCAATTCACCTGTACCGCATGTCTTTGGACTGTGGGGGAAACCGGAGCACCCGGAGGAAACCCACACAACCACGGGGAGAACATGCAAACTCCACACAGAAATGCCAACTGGCCCAGCTGGAGATCGAACCAGCGACCTTCTTGCTGTGAGGCGAACGTGCTAACCACTCGGCCACCGTAGCGCCCGTAAAAATGGTTATGGATGTTTTAATCATTTTACAATTTGCTGGTTTGTTCTGTTCAACAGGATCAGTGTTAATGTTTTATTAACAGTTCAGTTTTGTTTATGGAAACAACCTTTCCTTACCCTAACCACTGTTTACAGTGTTTGTCGTTTTTACTTTGTAATATTTCTCTAATTTGATACATTTTGTTAAATGTCAGCAATAAAATATTGTTTATTTGTAAGTAACAAATAACAAATAAATACAAATGAATTATAATTCCTAAAATTATATTACAGTTCCTAAAAATTTGGGTCGCGACTTGATGACCATGTAAAAATATGGGTCCCGTGGCCAAACCAGTTGAGAACCGCTGAATTAAACATATCTAGAAAAAAAATAAAAGTACATGCCACTTTTTAAAGATCATTTTAGGAAAGAAAGAATATAGTGATGTTGTGTAATTCTTTGTTGATTTTATTATTTTTATCTATTTTTAATTTATTTTTTATAAATGTCATTTTAAGAGCTTTGGTTGTCACGTGCTGGACTTTTCTAAGCTGATCATTTACTATGTTTAAACTTTGGTTTCAGTGTTGGAGGTGGAGCCCCAAAACCACATAATTAGACCAATAGTAGTTCAAGGGTGTTTACCAGATTAAAAAAATTCTCGTCTCAAATAAGAAAATGGAAAAGCTGTTAAATGTAATTTATGTAACCCTTTTTATTATATAAAACTGTTCTAATACAAACATTTCTGAACAATTATATTCTAACAGTTGTATTATATTTTATTACAGTAAAATGCTATTTGTTCATTTAAATATATTACTAGTTTGTTATTATTAGTATAATTTGATTAAATTATAATAATGTTGTGACTTAACAGTAACAGCATTTACTTCAACTTTGTTCTTGCAGAAAAAAATGAGAAAAAGACACCAAAATCGTACCTGATCCATGCAGGACTCGAGCCTCTTACATTCACTAACATGTTCCCCAGCTGGGAACATAGAGAGGACATCGCTGAAATCACAGAGAAGGTGAGAAAAGAAAGTTTAATGTGCATGTCATGTGCAAGTTATAAAAATATGGGTCTTTATTAACACTTATGCTAACTCGTGCTACTCATGCACAGGTTATGATGGCCTCAAGCTAACCGCTGAGTCTCTCATCTGAACATTTTTGTTCTTTTTTATGTGGCTTTACAGGAGGCCGAAGTATGTCATCAGATCATTCTTGTTGAAGATGTCTTGAGCCGACTCTGCAAGACCACTTACCCACTGGCTGAACTAAAAGCACGTCCCTTACCAGAAGGTGTCGACCCCCTACGTCTTGAAACTTACTTATCAGATGAGGATTTTGAGGTGAGAATCACATAACCATGGTTTCACAATCTCTCATTTGGTCAAAACAATAGTGTTTAAACATCATTAGTTATTTTCAAAGATATGTAAGTAAGCCAGACTTAATTATTCTGGATTAATCATTTCGTGTCTGACAACTATAATGAAGCTGTCAGACACTGGACGGAGGGGTGTGTGATATATTGTATTATATGGAAGTATTTTGGAAGAACTTTTTTGCCAATACAGTGGTCCCTCGTTATTTATGGCAGTTACATTCTGAAAATAACCCGCAATAGACGTAATCTGCGTAGTCAAGTAGTCAGCTTTATTTTTTAAAATGTATTATAGATGTTTTAAGGCTGTAAACCTCCTCACTACACACTTTATACTCTTTTCTCAAAAACGATTATCATTTTTACACTTTTCGCTCATTTAAACACTCTCAAAGTTCAAACCTTTGAAGAAAAATGAGTCTAGTATTATAGAACAAAACCAGAGATCAAAACCATTTGATCTTCCTTTATTTATTCTGTAATGGTGCCCTACAGCCGCGTAACTTGTACCTTCCTTTAGCATGCCCAGAAGTTCAACTTTTTGTGCGATGGTTCGCATCTTCCTCTGCCTTCTGGGTGTTACCGCAGGTGCCTTTGACGGTGCAGAACGTTTCGTCGACATTGTGGGGAGAAAACTCACAAACATACAGTACAGCACTTCAGTCACACTGCTAGCGATCGAAGATTTATGTCAATTTGGCAAGCTGAACGCATTCTGTACTGTACAGGACACAAAACACAGTGCACTAATCAGGACACAGAACACAATGCCTTGTTAAAAAAAAAAAAAGCATGTGGAATTGCACAAAAAAATCCATGAAACTGCAAGGCGTGAAAAGTGAACCGCGTTATAGCAAAGGACCATTGTAATGATATTTAAACAACATTTATCTTAGTGTGTTTTGTGCTGGTACTTCTAATAGTTCAGGTATGCATGGATAAACAAATATGATACTTAAACTGCTAGTAGATAGTGGAAAATCCCTTTCATCCAGTGAAAGATTCATTCAAATGGTTCTTTTAATTGGCTGATTCAATTACAAATAAAGCGTTTATAATTTGATGTACTTCTCATTCATTTTTATTAATGAATCAGTGAATCATTCGCTTCATTCTCTCAAAAACAGATTCATTCAGTTTTTAAACATAAGACACAAAACACAATGCACCAATCAGGACGCAGAACACAATGCCCTGTTAAAAAAAAAAAAAAAAAAAAGCATGTGGAATTGCACAAAAAAATCTATGAAACTTTGAGGCCTTGAAAAGTGAACCGCTTTATAGCAAGAGACCATTGTAATGATATTTGAAAAATATTTTTCTTAGTGTGTTTTGTGCTGGTACTTCTAGTTCAGGTATGCATGGATAAACAAACACGATACTTAAACTGCTAGTAGATGGTGGGAAATCCCTGTCATCCATTGAAACATTTATTCAAATGGTTCTTTCAATTGGCTGATTCAATTATAAATAAATTGTTTATAATTTGATGTACTTCTCATTCATTTGTATTAATGAATCATTGAATCATTCACTTCATTCTCTCAAAAACAGATTCATTCGGTTTTTAAACATCAGATGTTGCTCTAAGACAAACAAATGTTCTACATTAACAGTTACATATCTAAAAATCAAACAATAATAGCTTCTTTCAAAATCAGTTTTACTTTTATGATTGTATCACTTGCAGATATTTAGGGAAATTTGCACTCTTGTGTATATTTTTACAGGGACATTTTTACTTTTATAAATTTGAATGATTTTTTGAATGATTGGTTTTATTCTAATACATTTAATCACACAATCACTGCTTTTAGGTTTTCAAGATACATTTTGTTTTTTGAGTGGCAATCAATAATACCTGACATTATAATAGACAATTTTTGCACACCCCTAACTGAACCGATATACGGTATGTATTATTGTAGTTGTCCGTCTTCCTGTATGTGCTCATATGTTCTGTCATTTCAGTACTATCTCCGTTTATTTTGCCTTTTTTTCCTGTCATCATCTTTATATTTCTCCTTTCTGCCTCCACTATATGTCCTCTTTAAAGCAGCCTCTCTTAACCTGTCTCTCCCTGCATCTTTCTGCTTCTCCCCCTTTTTGCTGGTATAGTCTTGCGTCTGACTGAGGTTAATTTTTCCCTTCACATGCCAGGGTGTAGGGGCTTCTGGGAAGGTGAGTTTTGTTTCCTGAGGAACACTGGTGTTTCCCCACTAATGTTGCATCCTCACTGTGTGAAGCACATCACCACATGCTTTGGCACAAACTGCATAGTATCTTGCAGTGTTTGGGTCACTGTTCACCACTGATTTGTCTCATGCATGGGGTGACTTTTTTTACTTGGTGTTTAAAGTAGTTTAACTGATAAACATACACTGGATTAACAGTTTGGAATCATTTAAGCGTTCTTTCTCACAAAAATGGATATTTTTTATCAGCATACATGCATTAAATTAATCATTAAGACATTTTGTTTAATGAGTTATTTAAAATAATTCAAAAGCCATCACATCCAGCTGTGATTTATGAAGGATCACACGACTGGACTAACAGCTGCTAAAATTGTTTTTGTTTGTAAAGATTTAGGATATTTTTACTTTCTTTTTAATGTCTTTTAATGTTTTTTATCAAATAAATTTGGTTTTGGTGAGATTATTGTTATTATTATTATTATTATTGATATTTATATTATATATTTTAATGGTAGTGTATAATATGTGTTTTAAGGGCATACTCACACTATGTACAGTTCCCTTTAACCGGGCCAAAGCACGCCTGTCCCCCCCTTCCGTCTGCCCCAACGGCCCGCAATCACATTGCATTCGGGCCTGTGCACGCTTACGTCATCGATGATGCGCTGTTCAGTGTAAGAGAAGCACTCTCTGAGATTTCATTGGAGATTTCTTTATATGATTATATCATTTTAGTCTTTTGATATGCAGTGACACACAGTCAAATATTCAGCCGAAAAGATCAGCCACTGCTGACGCTCATAAACAATCATAAAGTCCTCGTGCTGCAGGAATTAGAAGGTTTACTAAAGGCGCAGCAGAGAGGGGTTTGCATCTTTAATAATCTACGACAGTTTGCGTTCATTAAACAGTAAGAATGATTAATAAATCCATACGAAACACCCCCAAAGGTCACGTCTCCTCTTCAGTTTGGGGCTCAGGCATGCTCTGCACTCACACTACAAGCGTACCGTGCCAAAGCCCAAGTGAACCGCGCTCAGGCACAACTCTTCCAACCGGGCCAGGGCTGGCCAACTGTACCATGCCAGCGCACTCACACTTCTAAAATTAGCCAGGAAACGGGCCTGAGTACAGTTCAGATAGCATAGTGTGAGTACGCCCTAAATTAATGCACATGTGTCAAATCCAGTTCCTGGAGGGCCCCAGCTCTGCACAGTGTCGTTCTAACCCTGCTTCAACATTCTTGTAGGTTTCAAACAAGCCCGAAGGACTCAATTAGTTCGATCAGGTGTTATGGGTTGTTGAAGATGACCTTCAATGCAGTGTGCAACACACCTCTAAGTGATTAAAAACATCCAGCTGAGGTTTAAATTTAAAAGTACACCTTGTTTAAAATCTTTTTTTTTATTATTTTTTTTATTATTATTTTTTTATATAAATAATTAGACGCATAGTGATTTAAATGATTTGTTATTCGTCTGGATCTATTGCCTATCGACGTTGACACAAAACAATACCAAATATGTTCTGTGCCAGATCCTGTAAAACGTGAACCCACCTTTCCCTTCAAACGCTAATTTGTTGGTGTGTGTGGGACTGATCATGACTGAAGATGAGTAAACATTGATGAGTGAATGTTCTGGTTATTAATGCAACAGTCTACCCTGCAATGGGGGATTTGATTAGGGGAAGGATTAGAAAATCTATTGATGTATGGGACTTTATCAGAGCTTGACATGAACTTTATCAGTGCACAGTTCATGTATCAGTTTCCAAGTAAGTAAGTGCGAAATGGTTGCCGCCTCGTTTTCTTTAGCTTGTTACTTGTAATTGCTTCGAGTGGCTTGTACTGTAAGTTTCAAAATAGTTTAGCTTTTGCTACTGTGTGGATTAATACTGAATGTGGGTCATTGCTATTACTTTAAGAATAGAGCAATATTCTGGTGTTTAACTGCATTGCTTTAATGCACTCCCGCATTGGGCTCACACCTTTTACAGTCTATGGCTCACACATATACTCTGCACTCTGACTACTTCAACAATGTTGGTAAGCCTTGGTGGGCGTTTCTCTCTTGCGCTGAACGCAGTCGACCAGTTGCAACAGTCTGGGTCATCGGACCAATTGGTGCAGTTTAGCATCGCTCTAAGGAGGGGTTTGAAAACAAATGAATCGCTAAAAACAAATCATTTGGGATTCGTTGGGATAATGAGGTAAAAATACATGCGTATTATAAGACAATGAAAGTGTTTGTTGACCTTGCTTGCATATCAGCCTGTTGTTGGAGACCCCTAAAACCAAAATATGACCTTTTATAATGCATAATATGGGGTCTATAATTAGGTTTGAAAATAAACTGTGCAATGCTGCGGCCCTCCAGGAACTGTATAGTATATTAATGTTATAATAATAATAGTTAGTTACTTATGTAGGGCGCCACGGTGGCGTAATGAGTAGGACGTTCGCCTCACAGCAAGAAGGTCGCTGGTTCGAGCCTCGGCTGGGTCAGTTGGCATTTCTGTGTTGAGTTTGCATGTTCTCCCTGTGGTTGCGTGGGTTTCCTCCGGGTTTCCCCCACAAGTCCAAAGACATGTGGTAAAGCTAAATTGCTAAAAAGCTAAATTGTCCATAGTGTATGTTTGTGAGTGTGTATGGATGTTTCCCAGAGATGGGTTGTGGCTGGAAGGGCATCTGCTGCGTAAAAACAAATGCTGGAGAAGTTGGCGGTTCATTCCGCTGTGGCGACCCCGGATTAATAAAGGGACTAAGCTGACAAGAAAATGAATGAATGAGTTACTTATGTACTTATGTAGACAAAACCAATATATTGCCAAAGTTAAAATTGTGTAGGCCTATTATTTTGCCAAAAGGGCTGTTTGGGTTCAGTTAACTAATATAATTCAGTTAAATAATCAGAAAACGAATATTGATTTTTGTTGTTTGAAAGAACATTTTAAAGAAGAAAGTACTTAATTTAGTTTAACTTAAATAAAATAAAATAACTAAAACTAATATTTGAAAGGATATAGATATATACATATATAGAAAGTCTTATTCGTTTTATTTCGGCTAGAATAAAAGCAGTTTTTAATTCTTTAAAGACCATTTTAAGGTCAAAATTATTAGTCCCTTTGAGCTATAAATTTTTTTTATACAATAACTTGCCTAATTATCCTAACCTGCCTAGTTAACCTAACTAACCTAGTTAAGCCTTTAAATGTCACTTTAGGCTGTATAGAAGTGTTTTGAAAATTATCAAGTAAAATATTATTTACTGTCATTAAGGCAAAGATAAAATTAGTCATTAGTTATTAGAGATGAGTTATTAAAACTATTATGATTAGAAATGTGTGTGTGTTAATGACATTACCAATTTACCATGATTGCGAAGATAGATATACACAGTGAATATAGGTCAAATGAGAATGCACAATTAACCAACATCCTATAATTTGCCTATTAAAAAAAATCTTGCAACCAATATTTTCATCATTTATACTCTTATATTATATAATCACATCAATTTTGATTGGTGAATGGTGTTTGGGTTTGTGTGATCAGTCATCTAACACTTCAGATCCCTGAGTGTGATTGTTTTTTTTAATCCTTTACTATCCCTATATATGCATATGTGTGTGTATGTTCTTTACAGAAAGCTTTGGAGATGACGAGAAGTGAATATGAGGCACTGCCAGGATGGAAGCAAGTGAATGTGAAGAAAGCCAAAGGATTGTTTTAGAGAAAACTCAAGGAATCTGCAAGAGGAAACACTCTCATTCCTTTTGAACCAGAAAAGACAAACGCAAGTAAAAAAATATAAACCTGTGTCAAACCACACGGGGAGCTGAGAAGAAGCTGGAGGGAGGAAAAAAAAGAAAACAGATTGGCAGGGGTTTACCAGCCTCTTGTAGCACATTTCTGTCTCATTTTCTTCTTCCTTTTTTGTATTTTTTTGTTTATCGGTGAATTAGAGATTTGTTTTCTGAATGTTTTCAGTGCTCCCCAGCTTGTTTTCCTCCCATTTTCATAGATCTGCGTTTCTCCACATAAAAGCCATCCAACATGCACAAGGCAGCGCTTATACACTGCTGCCCATCGCGATATTAATACCCATGAAATAAATGCCTTTTAGTAATTATGTGAATGTAAGAAAGCTCAACGGAGCACTTTATGTAAGTATGTTCATACCTGCTCTCATGAATGGCCTAAAGATTATTTTAACCTTGCAGCTAGATGCTTGAACTTGAACCCTATGCGTGTGTGTACGTGAGAGAGTGTTTGTGAATATATACGGCGTGAGTCTCTTCGAACAGGATTGAATGAAACTGTGGAAAAAGAGAAAATCTCTTTCTTTTCTGCATTGTATAGTGCCTTGCCTTCATGTACAGTTTATATAAAGACAGATGCAAGTCTGCATTTCGAAGACATATTTGTGATAATAATAAATATTGGTGCAAATAAACACTGAATAATGTAGATATTAGTATTTTTTGTCTTGTGCTTTAATTGCTGTTTAAAATGTGTTTAAAGGGGAGCTAATATGCCCCTTTTTTCCCCTCTGATTTGGCACAAACTGAATGAAAAAAAACCCACAAATTTTAATAATATAAAATGTATTAATAAAAATTGCAGTAGTTATATGAGGATACTAAATTAGCACTGTTCAAACAACTTAAGTTAAACACAATGTGGCAAATCACTTGTTTTCGATGCAACAAATTTGCCCATCACAACATTGAGATAACAGTCTTAGGGTGCTTTCACACTAGCACTTTTGGTCCGCACCCGGGTTCGTTTGACGTCATAGTACGGTACGTTTAGCTAGTGTGAACACGTCTTCTGAACTCGGGTGTGCACCCGTGAATCGTACCCGAGTCTGCCTGAAAGAGGTGGTCTGCGGTACGGTTCACTTGTAGTATGAATGCAATCGTACCAAAAGCCGGAAGTGAACCGCCAACTGTACAACAAACTTTAGTTTTCATAACGTTCATTCGTGTGTATGTCTGTGTATGTCACCTACCTTGACGTCAAGCGGGACTGACCCAGTACAAACAGTGATAATGTCTGCTTGTTTCCGCCAAAAACAGCTTCTGCAGACATCGCGTGATGTTCTGAATGTTTATATTATTTTTGCGGCAGATAGATGCAAGTCGCTTTCTGTATGTCCAAAACCAAGGGGTTCAATAAAAGCGAAACGATCGCTTTCCATTATGGCACTTTGCTTTCGTGTCCGTCACCTGGCAACAGCCGTACACAAAACAGCGGCTTGATGACGCAAGCGTACCGGGGTTCAGAAGGAAAAAAGACAGTGTGAACACAAACCAACTGAGAAGGTGGCAAGGAGGTACAATCAAACTTGGGTACGGTCCAGGCAATTGAACCAAGTGTGAAAGCACCCTTAATCCTTATTAACATTGATAACGTGTATTAAGTGTTACTGTAGATGCTTACAAAGATATAATAAGATGTAAATATAGGTCAAATGAGAATACACAATTAACTAATATCCTCCTATAATTTGCCTATTAAAAAATCTTAGACCAGCTACTAAAGGATATGCAACCAATATTTTCATCGTTGCTATTTGATATTGGTAATAATGTAGATATAAAAAAAAGTGTTTTAAATCTTTTTACAAGATGTAAAATAAGTCTCTGAAGTCCTTCGAGTGTGTATGCGAAGTTTCAGCTCAGCATACCATACAAATAATTTTTTAGAACTCTTTGAAACTGCCCATTTTAGGCTTTGATCTGAATTGTGTCATTTTGGTGGCTGTCACTTTAAAATAAGATCGTGCTTCCAGACCTCTTTTCAAAAGAGGGTGAAGCTATAAAGGCCTATGTCACCATGGTGGCAGATTCAAACTCTAATGGCAGAAGGCTGCTTCTCACTTAGGGCTGTCTATGTTAATGAGGCAGAATGAGAGTCACTAATGGGCGGGGCTTTCCCCATCCAAGGACATGTACAAAGGGACAATGCCAATCAAAGTGCTTCTGCACACTGTTCTTTTGTGTGATTATTAAAAAAAATTGAATGAATAAATGTTTCCCATTAGTGGCTGGCTATATTCACACACCATTGCTAGAGAACTGTGTTTAAACCCCATAGAAATGGGATTTTTGCATAACAGGTCCCCTTTAATGAAGTAGTTTGTTTTCTACATAATTATGGTAAGATGAGGAAAATATCTATTTCAGTAATTTCACATTAATTTGCGCAAGGTTAGGTTACGTCAGGTCACAAATAAAACTACTAAGGTAATTGTGAGTTACTTCCTCCAAATTTAGTTTAAATACAATTAATAAGGAAAAAGTCATAATTACATTTGATAAATTGAATTGTGAGAGGGAGAAAATAATTCTTACTTTATTTAGAGCTCTCTGACGAATGTTATTACAATCATGTTTTCTAATGTTGAGCTTGTTCTGAAATATATTCATGTGTTAGTTATTAATGAAACATGTATTATCTCAAGCAGGGACGGACAGTATTTATGATACATGTTTTTAAAATGTGTATTTCAAATACAAAATAGTATTTTGTAATTTATATGTGCCAGGGTTGATGAAAAAGGGATGATGAATTTTTTGTATCAAATACTATAAACTTGCAAGAAGTCTACAGTAGATGATGAAATCATAAAATTGCGGCCTCTGTTGCTTTCTCAGTTATTTGCCTTAGCATGAGATCATGACAAAAAAAATAAATATATATATATATATATATATATATATATTTAATTAAGAAGCTGGTCAATGCATGGAGTATAGATGGAAATTATACTTAAAGATTGTAACAGACAAATGGTGAGGGTATATTCAGGAGCAAGTCAACAATCATTGAACATTGTATACTGAGCAATGAGAAGACCAGAAATATATAATGGCTGTATAGCAGTGGTTCTCAACTGGTTTGGTCATGGGACCCACATTTTTACATGGTCATCAAGCTGCGACCCACATTTTTAGAAACTATAACATAATTTTAGGAATTATAATTAATTTGTATTTATTTGTTAACATACACAAGTAGTGAAAGATTAGATCACCAAGACTTACAAATAAACAATATTTTATTGCTGTCATTTAACAAAATGTATCAAATTATAGAAATATTGCAAAGTAAAAATGACAAATACTGTAAAAAGCGGTTAGGGTAAGTAAAGACTCAGTTCCCATGAACTAAACTGAACTGTTGTCGTGCGTGAATTAAAAAAAAAGTCCGGTATAAGCAAAATAATAAAAAAATCACCCCGTGACCCACTAAAAACGTTCTAAAAACCCACCAGTTGAGAAACACTGCTGTATAGTGTACAATTCAGCATCTTTGCTTGAGAAATGAGATGGAATAAAATGTCATTCCTGAAGATGAGGAGCTTTCAGAACATCATTCAATTCAAGTCAAGTTTATTTGTATAGCGCTGATCGCAGTGATTATTATATTATTAAGCAGCTTTACAAAAGGTGCTCATTATTGCATTACAATCAAATTAGGTTAAAGTTATAATAAAAATATAAGCTCTTAAATACAGACCAAGTTAACCTGCAATATATTGTAGCATATAGGTGATGTCTATGTGTACATGTTTAATAAAGCGTATTAGTGTATTAACTGCATGTGTTGTCCTCTATGGTTGGCATCATCTCTTCCCAGGTCTTGGATCCCATCAGTAGTGCTGCATAATCTCTAGAGGCCTCAGGATGGGCATCCCCAGGTAGATATAGAGAGCAAAAAAATTAATTAGCATAGCTGCTGTTCATAACGTATCTGAACAAGAGATATTATACGTCAATGCAAAAATGAAGAGCTATAAATGAAAATGGGAGTTATAGAAACAAACATATAAAGCAGGGCTATTCAATTGGCGGCCCGCAGGCCGAACCCTGCCCCCGAGGCAATTTGTTCTGGCCCTCCAAACATTGTAATCAAGATATCAAGAAAAACAACTGCATGCAGTATGTAGCGTTTTTGCTCCTTAAGACACCCACACTGGCTTTTTTTTACATTAAAGTATTGACATGGAGCACATCCAAATGTTTTCGGCTGCTCGCCTCTTTTGCTTAATGTCAGGTGCCTTGCGCTCTGCGCAGCCTTCAACTGCAGCTCGTGCTGTATTGAACAGACACACATAAATGTTTGAACGTAGAAGAAGCCTATGCAATACACTGATTTTGTTGTGCTTCGAAATGCAACATTTGAATGTGTTTGTAAAAAAAAAATGCCACATTGTACAGTGCAGTGATGTTATGTCGTTTCCAAATACAACATATTAACATTTTAATGTAGAAAAAGCCAACGTGGTTGTCTTAAGGAGCAGCATATACAATACAGCATTGTATTGTATAAGAAATACAGCATATAGGCTCTTATATTGCTGTTGTGTCATCATCACTTATATTGCAAGTCATATCTCTCCAGCCCCTCATTTGGGATGCTCTTCATGAACTGGCCTCCGTGACAAACTAATTGAATAGCCCTGATATAAAGGATATAAGTATTTCTAACAAAATGCCTGGTGCATTAAGACAGGAGGAGTGTGTCCTACAGATGGTTTGTCAAGCCCACTCACTTACATGGAGCACACTCATACATCATACTTTTATGTGATGCATTTTGTGTATGCTTTTCTAAAAAGAAAGGTCTTTAATCTAGTTTTGAAAGGAGAGTGTGTCTGAGCCTCAGACATTATCAGGAAGGCTTTTTCAGTATTTAGGAGGAAACGGGAAGGCTCGACCTCATTTAGTAGACTTTGCTATTCTAGGTACTACCAGAAGCCCTGAGCTTTGAAATCTTAAAGAGCGGGTTGGATTGTAGCAAGACAGAAGCTCGGTCAGATAAGCAGGAGCTAGATTATTAAAAACTTTATAGGTAAGAAGCAATATTATATAATCAATATGGAACTTAACAGGCAGGCAGTGTAAGGACGATAAAATTGGGGTGATATGGTCATATTTTCTTGACCTGCTAAGAACTCTGGCAGCTGCATTTTGCACTAACTTAAGTTTATTAATAGAGGATGCTGGGCAACCAGCGAACAGAGCATTACAGTAATCCAGCCTAGAAGTCATAAAATTATGAACTAGCTTTTCTGCATTCGAGAAAGATAGCATGCTTTGTAACTTAGCAATATTTCTGAGATGAAAGAATGTTGTTTTTGTGACAGCTAGTGACCTGATGTTTAGAAGACTAACCTTTACGAAAGTCGATTTTCATTTATTTGCTGGTTTTCTGGTTTGATTTTTATTTGTTTTTTCCCTCTAGAATACATAGTAAATTTACTTCTTGGTCTAATAGGAACAGACAGTTTCTATGGGGTGAGCCAGATATGCATTTCTGTGAGTTTTAAGTGGGTCGAGCGAGAGTCTATATGGCTAAAATGTTAATTTTGACTTACTAGTCAAACAGAACAAAGCGTCCTAGAGATGTTGTCAAACAGGAGTTCAGCTCCAGCTCTGCTGGGATGCAGACCATCAGCACCGAAAAGCCTAGGATGCTCCCAGAAAACATTCTGAATATTAGCAAAGAGAAGCTTCTGTTTTTCACACCATGTTAATAGCCATTCATTGAGAGCAGAAATTCTACTGAACCTTTCACTTCCTCAGTGGTAATTAGGAAGTGGTCCAAAAACGATGATCTGTGTGGCAGGTGAAGTGCGCCGGACCGTCTCAATCAGGCCCCTGAAGTCCTTCTTCAGGATCTCTGTCTGCCGCAGCCCAGTGTCATCCATCCCCACATGCAGGACGATAGCTCCGATGTTCTCACTAGCACTCAGGGTATTGGGTACCATAGCAAAAACCTCCTTAACATGAGCACCAGGAAAGCAGTGAATGCTTGCATGATTACCTTTAGCAAAAGTAGTACGGACATGATGAATGATGGAATAGCTGATGACTGCAACCTCGCTTCCCAGCTCATGGAGGGTTCTCTGTGGGGATCTCAAACACCGGAGGTGGCAGTGGAGGAGAGACCCTGGCCCGGGTCCTGGCTCATGTCCACCGCTGCTGCACCCAGGCGCTGCAGTGGCCTGGTGCCAGATTGTCACATCCCCGGTGCGCTGGGCCTGAACAGAAAAACACACAAGGTTGAGGTGGAAGGAGTGTTGAGATTGTATCGTAAACTTACCTCAGATGAGTAAACAGCAGCCTGGAAGACGTCAAGCAAGGCTCGTTGTTCCCAGAGCTGTGCTTGTTTCATCTCGAGGTCACGGATCTGTGCTTCCACTGCCTCCAGCTTCAGTGCCTCCACCGCTGCTTCTCCTGCACTCAAAGAAATACACACAAGTGACATTATACAGCGTGAAGACCAAGACTGTAAGCGAAAGAAGCAAGTAGCTTTAGCTTGCTAGTGATGCTAACAGGCAAAAGCTAGAAGCAGATGCTCGAGAAATAAAAAAGATTTTATAAAAGAGTAGATTTATTTGTATAATGGTGTTCTTTCACCTACTGTAAAAAAGGATTATAGTAATGAACGGGGATGTATTTTATGATAAAATGGAAATTATGAATCTATGCGACAGAGCTCTAAACACACACAACAAGGCAACCGTAACGGCAAGAATCAGTGAGAGTGAATGAGGAGCCACCTGGTGCTGCAGCAGTGTTGACTTGAGTGAAGGTGAGCAGAGATCCAGTATCTGGACTGCAGGTGCTCCAGAAGCTCAGCGGCAGCAGGGTAAGTACGGCTCTCCACTTCCTGTCTGAGGAACTTCTTCCTGCGCACAAGAGCATTTGTGTTGCTGTACGGTTAAATGTCTCATGAACAATCACACACCAGAAAGATGTATTTGGGCATTAACATCTGGAGACATTGAGTGAGAATTATTATTTTTTATTTCATTCGAGAGGAATGAGATGATGGGTTTCAAATACATTCTAATCCATTTCCAGCTGTTTCTAAAAAACTAAACAAAACAAAAAAAACAGCTAATCGGACTTCCTGACACTGAAAACTGAATTTTAAAAATGTATTGCAATTATAAAACACTGGAACTAGGTCAGTTGTACTACATAGTAATAACTAATAGTAGTAGTAATATAGTAATAGTAATATCTAGGTCAATAATAATTCTTAAAATAAAACACTGAACTCAGATCTTGCATTCATGGCCACTCAGAGATTTGTTTTAAATTAGGTCAAATGTACAAAAAAATGTATATAAAAGTGAAAAAGTACTGAGAATTGCATACAACATTACCTTAAAAGCCACAAAAGATCTTGCGTGTGTCTACTTTGTTGATTGAGTTGTTTGAGCCATTTGTATTACTCATTAGACAATACTACCACCTACTGGAAGTTTTAGATTCTCATTTTGAGGATGATTTTCATTTGAAAAACTCATATTTTCACATTAAAATGCAAAAAATGTGCAAGAAACTTCATTCTATGAAATAAAGGCATGATTCATACACACAAAATAGTTTTGTCATCATTTACACACTTTTGTGCCATTTAAATCTGTATGAATTTCTTTGTGCTATAGATTACTTTTGTTAATGTTTACTTGCTTATTTAATACAATAATGAATTAAAATCCTCTTTCGATGGTAATTTCTGAGTCAATTGTATAACGGAATTTCTCAATAACTTGCATTAATACAACCAATAATAACTTTTAAGGGGTCATTGACTTTAATTTTTCCCAGGGCCATAGGTGTTACATGTTTGATTTAATAATCCATTAATTTCATTCATGTGTTTTAGTGAAAGTAGACTCGCACATTTCAAGACATTGAACATAAAAATATTATTTCAATTTAGGTAATTAATAAATATTTTACCAATTTAATTCTTAATGTCTGCATGATTTATTGTGTGTGTGTGTGTCTGTGCGTGTGTGTCTGTCTGTCTGTCTGTGTGTGTCTGTCTGTCTGCGTGTGGGTGTGTTTCCAGAGAAGATCTAACAGTAACTTGCATTGGTCCATCTGTAATTCCACATAAGCCGTAGTTTTGAAGTTTCTTCCGGTCATTCAGGTGTTATCTTCTGTCTGGAGCACCAGGCCAATCCTCTGCTGTCCAGAATCAGGTGGTTTGTCTTGGCCGGGCATCTCAGCTGAGACCTGTCCACTATGGGTGACCCTACCGGTAGCTGTGAAGTACCAGTGGCGTAGCTCTCAGCATCACTGATGCACGCAAGCCCTCACAGCACGTCAAGCTGCAAACCGCGTGAGAGACCCTAACCTACCTAAACCCAACACTAACAAACCTAACAACCACTAATGTGCCAAAACCACTCAGAGGAGACCACCAACATGCAAGAAACCGCCTTGAAAACCTTACTAAACGCATGTCAACATCCAAAAGAACCCAACAACCCAAGAGTCAAATATCAGCAGCACTGGCAATCACCAAAACATCCAGCAATGTGATGAAAACATGAATGAAAAGTCAAATTTAATGTATTGCAAACTTATTCTATAACTATATACAATATATACAATATGTACATACGTGCCGTTGATCCTCCATGTGGCACAAAGATGGCTCAGTGCCTGGGCTTCTTTCTTCTGGGCTCCTTGGGCAGCGGCTCTTTACTGATGTCCACCATGATTTGAGGAGCGAGGCTGGACCCGGATCTGATCTCAGTGATGAACACGCGTCCATCAGGCTGCTCTGTCTCCAACAGTGCAGGCCGGTCCAGCTTCCCCCACAGCCGCTGCTTGATCTCCAGTCCCTGTTTTAGGCTGTATCGGCTACCGCGCCTCTTCATAGTGGAGTCCATCACACTGCGGTAGATGTGCTGGTAGTCCTGCACACTCCGGCCGTGGATGGAGAGCGGCTCCTCCTGTGGACACTCACCCACTGAGGAGACTGGGGCTGCAGGATGGAGGACAGGAAGAACAGCTGCGTTCCTCAGATGTTTTTCCTCCAAAGAAGGGTCGGAGACGCAGTTGTAGGTGTCCGGCCTGACCGCGGCTGCGCGCTCCAGCAGGAAGTCCTTCAGGTGAGCGGGCAGAGTCCTGGTCCTTCTTGAGCGACGCAGCGGCATCATGAACAACTTCAAAACAACTTCACAAAGTAGACAAACAGATGAAACGTCGCCAACAGGAGGTTTGTTAAGAGTTTTGAAGCGCGATGATCAGGATTGATAACTAGACCGTTGTGTGGATTTTTATACCAACACAAGTTGCCGTGGTGACAGAATGACAAGGCTCATTTAAATGTATACAATAACTGATATCAGCTTAAGTACGAGCTGTGTGTTTGTACAGTGCAGTTTTTGTTCATTTTTTATTTACTTTGGTATTAAATACAGAAAACATTTCAAGAATGATTTGGAATAATTATAGAGGGCCTGTTTTTCCTAAAAAAAATAAAATAATTGTCTCTGTTTTTCTTATATTTTTTAACTTGAAATGCATTTTCCCCATAGGCCTACGTTTCATACATATAAACAAAACCGTTTCATTAAACAGATACACACATAAAATAAGAATTTGGTCACTACATCTTCAGGGATGATCATTCATTCATTCATTCATTTTCTTTTCGGCTTAGTCCCTTTATTAATCCGGGGTCGCCACAGCGGAATGAACCGCCAACTCATCCAGCATTTGTTTTACACAGCGGATGCCCTTCCAGCCACAACCCATCTCTGGGAAACACATCCATACATTCTCATTCACACACATACACTACGGACAATTTAGCTTACCCAATTCACCTGTACCGCATATCTTTGGACTGTGGGGGAAACCGGAGCACCCGGAGAAAACCCACGCAACCACGGGGAGAACATGCAAACTCCACACAGAAGTGGCGTAGTGAGTAGCACGTTCGCCTCACAGCAAGAAGGTCGCTGCGTTCGATCCCCGGCTGGGCCAGTTGGCATTTCTGTGTGGAGTTTCAGTGTGAATGAGAATGTATGGATCTTTCCAAGAGATGGAAAGGCTGGAAGGGCATCCGCTGCGTAAAACAAATGCTGGATAAGTTGGCGGATCACTCCGCTGTGGCGACCCCGGATTAATAAAGGCACTGAGAAAATGAAATGAATGAATGAATTAATGAATTTACAAAAAAAAATGTTAAATTGTTTCCACCGCCCACATGAAAATATTAATTTGGGTGTCCTAATTTTTGAACTATGATCTTAAGATTTCTTTTTGTTTGAATAGTTCAATTTTTGACTTCGACACTAACTAATCTAATGTATAAATATATTAATAAAAAGCATCTTGTAAAAAAAATAGTAAGTGAGCGGTGCATACAAATACATTTATCAACCAGCAGAGAGCGCTACTTTTCCACAAGTATGTCATTAGTATTGCATCATGGGCCTACTGTCATACTGAATCCATCGACTTAATCAACAATTATATCTTCCTCTTGTAATTATTTTTTTGAACTTTTCATATTTCTATATACACTAGAATAATGGAATAAATTGACATTTTAATTCCACATAAACATCTTGATGGCTAAGTCTTGTGTTTGTCTTGTATTTGTTAATCTTATCAAGAATGCTCATCATTAATAATAATCTTTTTTTTTTAAAGACCACCGCCGTAAGTCCACAACTTGGACAGCAGGAATGGTCGCAGTGAACTTGTGGGATCAAAAGGGATTTACAAGTCACATGATTCAGTCAAAGTCAAGGCTAAAAATGTTGTATGGCCAAGGAGCTGCTTCCTGTCTGTCAAACTGAGGATTGAGGGCATATTTACATCTAAGAAAACAACTCTGATCCATGCCCACAAGTGTTGTATGCTAGCGTTAGCTATAGCTGCATTCATTTTAAAAGGGATAGTACATTTAGCTTTTTTTCCGAGTAAGATATTTTAATTATATAAATATTTTTTTGATGATATCTAAAAGTTATAGTCAATTCTTAATAAGACTTTGGTAGCAAAAAAAAAAGACAAAAAATGTCTGCTCTCGATGATACATTGAGCAAAACTGTCAATCTGTGCTAAGATAAAACAATAAAATGTAAGAATGATTGATTCACTTTATATAAGACCTTAGTGTGTAACCATAAGCAAATGTATTAATTTAGTTTTGCCTGCATATGTTTTTTTAACTCAAAAATTACTATTGCTATAAAGTACCAGTGACCACGATTTTAGAAAAATCTTCTTTAATGTTCCCCTTGAATTAAAAAAAAAAGTCATCTACATCTTAAATGGCTAGTATTGTAACCCATTTCATCATATTTCTTCAGAAGAACAACACAAAGATTGAATAATTGTTCTAATATGCATCAAACTAATTTTAGGTGCTTTATTCTCCATTACCACTAACACACTACCATATATTTCAGAGACTGACAAGGGGACTGGTTAATCCAGGATCTCATTAACAAGACCCATGATCAGAGCAGACAAATCTGCTTTACCGGGAACGCAAAAACCCTCCAGTGAGAAGACCTGATTGGCTGAATGCTGAGAGGTCACCACATCTGATTGGCTGGACATCCTGAAGCGCATTCCTATTGGTTAGAAAATATCTGGGTAGGTAATAAATGACCTTGACAAATCTGTCATACAAGAATCAATGAAAAACAGTCATGCTTTTACTTACTCTGCTCAATTTTCTGGTTTACCTGCAGGTTTCCGTCAAGATTAAATGTATTTGGTTTAACTGCAGGTTTCCCTCAAGATTGATTGTATTTGAGTAACTGGAAATCCCTTGAGAGCTGGACGCAAAACAAAACTTGAGTATAACTGAATTGCTGGGAGACTGGAGGCCTATTGAGATAAAGAAAGCATAGATCTTTGCACAACTGAGGGCTCATTCAGACGCTGGAGTAAAATGAAAAGGCTTGACTGCACACAACGCTCTTCTCCTTTTCTGTCGTGACACTGGGTCAAGTGGATAGTGGTGCACTGGGTCAGTACACAAGGAAAGAAGCAAAGCGGATTGAAGTTATCTCGTTAGTATCATTGCCTCGTGTAAACCGTTTAAACAAAGTGAAGGGCCCAATATACAAACAAAGCTTGTGACTTGTGGACTTCTCAGCATTGGTTTAGTTAAAGAACATGATCAGTTTAACAGCAAAAATGGGAAGTTTTTTTTATTTTGTATTTTTTTATCAAATAAGCAGTGGCACACTTAAAACCTCCTATACATATACACACATGCTCGCATATACCGAGCTCAGCATAAATGAGTACATCCTATTTTGAAAATGAATATTTTTTATCCAATTCTCAGAGAATATTGGTAATACGTGTTGATGCATTTGAACAAAACAGGTTTAGTAAACAGATATAATAATTAAAAATAATATTTTTGAAATAGAAATATAATTTAGATTCAAGGGAAATATTGCAAAAAAATTACAAACTGTAAAATTTCAAGTAAATTGTATATATATATATATATTTATTTTGTATTTTTTTATCAAATAAGCAGTGGCACACTTAAAACC
>CAIGQQ010032764.1:3360041-3383502 GCA_903798035.1 Danio albolineatus | reverse complement strand
GATGGGTTGTGGCTGGAAGGGCATCCGCTGCGTAAAACAAATGCTGGATAAGTTGGCGGTTCATTCCGCTGTGGCGACCCCGGATTAATAAAGGGACTAAGCCGAAAAGAAAATGAATGAATAAATGATTTGAAAAAGAGGGCGCCACGGTGGCGTAGTGAGTAGCACGTTCGCCTCACAGCAAGAAGGTCGCTGGTTCGATCCCCGGCTGGGCCAGTTGGCATTTCTGTGTGGAGTTTGCATGTTCTCCCTGTGGTTGCGTGGGTTTCCTCCGGGTGCTCCGGTTTCCCCCACAGTCCAAAGACATGCGGTACAGGTGAATTGGGTAAGCTAAATTGTCCATAGTGTATGTGTGTGAATGAGAATGTATGAATGTGTTTCCCAGAGATGGGTTGTGGCTGGGAGGGCATCCGCTGCGTAAAACAAATGCTGGATAAGTTGGCGGTTCAATCCGCTGTGGCGACCCCGGATTAATAAAGGGACTAAGCCGAAAAGAAAATGAATAAATGAATGAATTTGAAAAAGATTATAAAATAAATAAATAATCTGTGAAACATACATAAAAAGGGAAGGGGGTGTTTATGAAATTACATTAACAGGAAATTGCACATACATATGAATAAAGGTATGTAGAAATGTGAAAAAATGGGTAAATAGATTTTAAAACATCAAAAAAAAACTGCTAAAATAAAATTAGAAATTCACAGATTAACAAGACACTGAATTAATCATTTTTAACTGTAAGCCCCTTTCTAAAATTGCAGCTGTTTATTTATTTTTTATAAATAATGAAATAATCATCTGGCGACACAGTGACGCAGTAGGTAGTGCTGTCACCTCACAGCAAGGAGGTCGCTGGTTCGAGCCTCGGCTGGGTCAGTTGGCATTTCTGTGTGGAGTTTGCATGTTCTCCCCGTGTTCATGTGGGTTTCCTCCGGGTGCTCCGGTTTCCCCCACAGTCCAAAGATATAGGACAGGTACAGGTGAATTGGGTAAGCTAAATTGTCCGTAGTGTATGTGTGTGAATGAGAATGTATGAATGTTTCCCAGAGATGGGTTGCAGCTGGAAGGGCATCCGCTGCATAAAACAAATGCTGGACAAGTTGGTGGTTCATTCCGCTGTGGCGACCCCGGATTAATAAGGGACTAAGCCGACAAGAAAATGAATGAATGAATGAATCATTTGTGTATATATTACATACTGTTAAACATATCTAGAAGTTATTAAGTATATTTGTTTTCTGTGTATTTTATTTATATAAAAATATAAATAATTATAAATAAACTTTCATTGTTTATATTAATATATATTTTTTTAACTTTCATTGTATTTCATTTCATTTTCATGTTTGTGCCCCTGTGTTCAGGTGACCGCCAGTAGGGGGCGCGCCGCTCAAGGCTCATTGTTGCGCTCGCCGGTGTGTGTATGTGCGTGTGCTGAGCTTGTGCGTATGTGAGTGTGTGTCTGTCCGTGTGACTCGTAATATGTGTCAAGAGAGTGAGAGGAGACTTCTCTATGTAGGTGACTGAAGCTAATGTGTTTAACACCAGAGGTCAGAAAGACCGAGATCTGTCGAAGTAACAAGTTTTGTTCTGAATCCCGCTCCACAAAAACGGCACTTATGCGAAAGTAACGGATTTTGTGAATAAAGAAAACAAAGATTTTTGTCAAGGGAACTTCTTGTCAAGAGAGGGGAAGGAATTAAGCCGGACACGTCAGAAGAGGATATTTATTGTTTTGGGAACTCGTAATATGAAAAAGGAGCAGGCCGAGACATTAGGTTTTATCCCTCAGAAAGAGATCGTCTACAACAAACTTCTCCCGTACGCAGATCAACTAGACCGCGAATCCAATGACATTTTGGCCCAGATTAAAGGCAACTTGGGTCGGGCTGTCCAGCTCCGTGAGTTATGGCCCGGAGTTTTATTTTGGACACGGAAACTCTCCACGTAAGTACATTCATAGCTGTAAAATATGTTTTTGATGGGTCTGTTTTTATTAATGAACAACAGAGACCGCTGTCTCTAGCCTGTAGCCGCTAGCTCGCAAGCTAATTGCTAAGCGCTACCTGAGTCACTCAGCTGTCCTTGCTCATATGTAAACACCCCATATCTGTCTGTCAGTACTCCATAATGGCCTTTTATAATGATAAACTAAATAGCACTATGCTTTAGTTCATCAGTGTCGTTTCAGTGGCTAGAAGGCAACAAATGTGGGACTGTTGTAAGATAATTTCTAAGCTAATCTGCTAACGCAGGCTAACATTAGTGCTGGATAAGCAGCTGCCACATGCATCACTGCAACTAGTGGTTAGACATGGAGTCCTTAAAAAGACAGTTTTTATAGAGAAGACTGCTTAAGTGTTGTAAAACGGCACAATATTTAGTCTTTAATATTTTAGTCATTCATTTTGATGGTGCTAGTCAGCCATACGCATTTTTACCATGTTGAATAAAACAAACGCTTGCATTTTGGGCTTTATTTGTGGCTAGTTTATTATAAAGTACTTTTTGTATTTACTTAAAGTTTTGTGATTCATTATTTCATGACATGTATAAATATGAAGTGTATATTACCTAAAGTGCTTGTAATACCAGGACAGTGGTAGGGTTTCAGTGAAGTTTGTGTAATATACTAAACAGTGTCTGTTTTAAAGAGCAGTATGTTTGCAAGCCCACTTTCTTATCCATTTGGCCTGTTACCTCATCACCAGATTAAATTCAAGGCCATGCAGAAGTGTTTCCTGAGGGTATTAGCAGCGGATGTTATGTAGAATTGGATGCTGTCTGCAGTTCAGTGGAAGTGTAAGCCATTCAAGGCAATTCAGTGAAGTGAGTGGTCAGCGTGTGATTCAGACTGTTGACTATCTTCAGACTAATTCATTAATGCTTCAAAACTATTCATTCAGAGTTTGTGATTTTTATTACCCATGACAGAGGCTTTCAAATGGAGGTCCAGGGAAATCTTTAAACGTAATAAAAATGATAAACATTTTAATACATAAAATAATCAGTCAGATGTTATATTAAAGGTATAATTCACCCAAGAAGGAAATTACCTCTCCATTTACTCTTTCTGATGTAGTTTTAATCCTTTGTAATTTTCTTAATTTTTATTCAAACAAACGAAGATGTTTTATTTGCATAGTAGAGGTAAAATGTTATTATGGAAGTTAGTTTTGTGTTCAGCAAAAAAAAAGAACCAAATATGTTTTGAACACGTTCATAAATGATGCCAGAGATTGAATTTTTGTGTGAACGTTCCCTTTAAGAAAAAATTTGCATTGGTATAAAAGAAACAAACAAGTAAATAAAAACTATTAATATAATTAAAATAATAATTTAATAGCAAATAAATATCTTAGACCCATTTATGTTATTAATGCTAATAATATTATTACTATTATTATCATCTAAAATATTGAAAACACCTATTCTACTATAAAACCCTGATTGTTGGTTTAATGATCTGCAGGCTAACATTATAGAGTATTATGTCACTCCAAAAGAAAAGGTCCAATCCAAAAGCAGTCACTCTGTAATGAAGTTTATTAGAAGGCTGTTAGAATGAATAATTAAAGTTATGACTTAAAAAAAAAATCCTGTATGTTGTATGTAGTTCTTTTATTTCAAATGTTTGTTGGAGTAGTATCACACATAAGTCAATTTTTCTTAGTATCAAAACGACAGCAATTGTGGTTTTTGTATTATATACAATAGCTCAACGCCTACAAGTTTGTTTTTTGTTTTTACCATGTTTTGTTTATTGTTTTTGTTTCAGTGATGAAAATGGTTCTGTACAAAGATGGCTAACATTAAATATTTTTCATCAAGTCAGATATTATTATTCATTCAAACATCTATATCTAAACCTTCTTAACTATCAGTCTCATCTCGTTTATCCACCATAGTTTTATTTTATTTCATTTGATTTTTTTTACACATTTTGTGTCTGTACAGTTTGAACCAAACCCAGGCCCATCTTGCCTTAGTTGTGGACAATATCTTTAACTATTTGAGATGTATTTATCCTGACTGACCAAAACCAACATATTTATACCAGCATGTTCAACAAAATATTGTTTCATCATCATATAGATAACATGTTAATACACATTTAATTCTTTTTTACGAAACCTATGAATCAGAAACTATGTTTAACATTGTAATAATAATAGTAGATGTTTCTTGTGCAGCTTATCCTCAAAATTGCAATCCTGCTTACATGTTTAGTGATAAGGTCAGAATTGCTCCTTCAGATAACTGATGATGGCCGTATGTAAGTCCCTCCTAAAAGTTCACATTTCTGAACAGTCACTGTAGTATTTTCCATTGTAGGGTGATCAATTCAAAACTTTTATTTTTGTAATTTCAGAGATGAAAAGGTATTTCCAGCAACAAAAATAAGCGTAATGCAGTTTTAAATTTAGATAATTTTTAACATGAAAAGGTGTTGTGTTTGTTAATTTTTTTTATGAAAGACACTTACTAAAATAAATAGCAAATACAATTTTATTAATTAATTTTAACACCTGTTTGAGCTCTAAAAAATAAAAATAAAAACAGTCATAGAATAGAAATTTTAAAAACTGTTGAAGGGGGCCACTTGTATTAAACGGTGAGCTTGATCTATACAACATCACCTAATGTTAATGCGAAATTATCTATAGCAATAAAATAGCACCAAGAATGTCTCAGGGTGCCATTTGATTATGACAGGAACTTTGGAACGACTCTTAGTTTTAGATCGTTTTAAAATGACTTCTTAATCCTTTTGAATGACTGTTTATAAGCTACATGGTTGGAACAAATGTCCTCCCTTATTTCAAGATAAAGGAAAACAAACTAACAAAGACTTATAACAACCAACTTTGACTATTAAAACTGAAATGGTCAAATTTAAGTGTGGACCATTATAGCGAATAACAGACTTCCAGAGCATTATTTATTTTCTGTATTTAATCTGTCAGTCTCATGTCGTGTATCCACCATAGATTTGTTTTATGTTTTTTTTTAAAAATTTTTACACGTTTGGATCTGATCAGTTTGAATCAAACCCAGGCCCATCTTGGCTTAGTTGTGGACAATATCTTTAACTATTTGAGATGTATTTATCCTGATAGACCCAAACCAGCATATTTATACCAGCATGCTCAACAAAATATTGTTTAACCATTGTTTAGATAACATGTTAATACATGTTTAATTTATGTTACTTAGCACACTATGAAAATGTAAAATTATTTATAGCAATAAAATAGCACCAAGCAAGTCTCAGGGTGCCATTCTCAGGGTTTCAATTTACTATAACCTTCAATGTGAAGCTGCTTTGGCACAATCTACATTGTAAAAGCGCTATACAAATAAACGTGAATTGAACTGAATTGAATTTGATTATGACAAGAACTTTAAAACGACTCTTAGTTTTATATGATTATAAAATGACTTCTTGATCCTGTTGAATGACTCCTAAGAAAGTCCTCCCTTTATTTCAAGATAAAGTAAAACGAAGTAACAAAGACTTCTAACAACCAACTTTGACTATTAAAACTGAAATGGTCAAATTTAAGTCTGGACCGTTACACCGGACCATTTTTTTTTTTGCTTTTTTTCCGCAAAAGCTGTTTGAATCTGTGAAGTAGACTTTGCATTTAATGTGTTCAATGTATGTAAAATCCATTTTGCAACGTTTATTTGATGATCTGTTGACCATTTCCCAGTCTAATTGCTGTGATGTATGTCTCCCTTTAAAGGTACCTTCGACTGTACGGGAGGAAGTTCAGCAAGGAGGACCATGTGCTCTTCATCAAGCTGCTGTACGAGCTGGTCACCATCCCCAAGCTAGAGATCAGCATGATGCAGAGCTTTGCACGACTCCTCGTCAACTTGCTGAAGTACGCAATAGAGTAAACACAACAATCACCAGATCACTGCTGTTACGTCCTTTTAGGTGTTAATATTAAACTAAGGGTATTTTGACATAACATATAATAGTTTAGTATGTGTGTGACCAATGGATGAAGAAAGAAGCAACTGAAAACCAAATATCACTGCAATTGATTATTTATTGCCCATACTTATAATGAAAACCAGTGAAAGAATATTGTACAGTGAAGGAAAAATATTTATAAAACATACTATCTGTATAAAACAAGCTAAACTAAATATCAAAGTAAAAGCATGCATAAAAGCATAAAAAACCCATCCTCAACACCAAAATGTCTGAACTAAAGTACTCTAACTAAAAAACAAAACATACACAAAACAGCGCACTCTCCTGACCCTAATGAACTAATACAAAAAGCATTCTAAGTGTTGTATTTGTATATCGCGTGACTTGCTCACTTCTACACCCTCTCGGAGGTATCACTCACACTGTTATCAGTTAACTGGACGAGCTCACAAGCAGACACGTTGCAATTTGCAATCTCAAAATACTTTAGACAAGAGCATTAATCGCAAGCAAAAAGAAAACATTCTCTCAGACTAGTCCTCACAGAGACCCACAGAAAGAGTGAAAGAGAAGGAGAGAGAGCGAGAGAGATCGCCTCTGCAGTTTGGGCTCCGCTTTTAAACGCTATGCCGACCAGCGATTGGTGGCGTGAACCCAGCATCAGCGACTGACGTCATCAGCACGAAATGTGGATCCTCCAATGTCATTCGTACCTGTAACACACAATTAAAGCGACACACCCACATACAATCAGACACACACACATTCTGCAAGCGAACGTAACAACTGCTTAATATTAGAGAATGACACAGCAGATTTGTTGTCAGTCATTTACAGTTTTTATTTACATTAATTACTTGGGTAACACTTTAAAATAATGGTCCAGTAGTTAATGTTAGTTCATGAATTTACTAACTTAAACAATGTAGTATATTATAATAGTATTTATTCATGTTTGTTAACTTTAGTTAATGTCAAGTTAAATAAGGTTAGTTCATATTAACTCACAGTGCATTAACTTATGTTGACAAGCACGACTTTGGATTTTAATAATGCAGTAGTTAATGTTGAACTATGATTAATAAATGCTTTACAATATTTTTCATACTTAGTTATTGTTAATAAATACATTAACTGATGGAACATTATTCTAAATTATTACCATTACTTGATTAATTATTCAAAATAAAAAAAAAATATTGCATATGTCAAGAAAGAAGGTCAAATCCAGGTTAAAAAGCCATTTTATTAATGATTGATTGATACATTATTATTGTTACGGCACATGTCCGCAGAAGTGTTTTTGTTCAGCTGAAAATGCCAGCGTTCTTCTAAAAAAGCTCCGCTGTGAGCACTTCTTTAACTTTCAAGGCTAGTACTGTATACACCAAGCCGATGCCACAAAGTTAGCACCTACAAAACCCAACTCTGTTGTCGGCCCACGTTGGGTCACATCTGGTTTTGTCTGGACCAAAAAGCTTCCAACGCACATATGCAGAACGTAATCCGAGCAGCGTTTAGTATCATTATCAAAGTAATTGTCAGTCAAATGCAAATATGTCTGGTAATCTAATAATTCATATCATTTTCAAATATTTGAGAAATGTAGTGAAATTACAGCTGGCACTGTGTGCTACATAACTTCACTACGTCACACTTGTGCTCAGATTTATTGCTTAATAACCATCCAGATCACTCTCTTTAGCCGATGGCCTGATGCTGATTCGACATGATGAATTGGGCAAATGAGCTCAGAAGTTAACCCTACATGGTACGACAAGTAGAACACACCAAACCAACTAGCAGGACCGACGGCTTGTGTGCCAGCCCTCAGAGGAAGAAAAATGCTGATCGATCAGCTTATATTGGCACCTTGCTATGCTTCATGCATTTAAAAAAAAAGTGGCACTTCCTTTGCCAACAGGAAAAAAAAATGCTTAGATCAGGGTGGACGGGTGGGACACTGAGCTTCTCATTGTTATTTTTATAACGAAATGTTAAAAATGTTTTACATTTTATAATCTTTTTATATAAAAAAAAGTTTTTATTTATCTACAGGAAAAAGGAACTGCTGTCCCGGGATGACTTGGAGTTGCCTTGGAGGCCTTTATACGATCTCTATGAGAGTATCCTGTACTCCAAAACTGAGCATCTTGGTCTTAACTGGTTCCCAAAGTAGGCCTCTTTTTATATTCGCATTTACTCACCGAGTCTTATGTTGTGATTTTGCCTAATGTTTCAGTATACATTTTTTATAGTATGATATCTTATAGTTAGGTAAGGTCCATATGAAATGTACCCACTCCATTCACTTAGAATGGCCATCAAATTTTTTTTTTACATTGAAGCTGCTCTTTGAAGTCTGTCTACTAAAAAAATTATAGTTTTTGATTATGCTTTTGACCATATTTAAAGCGATAGTTCAACGAAAGAGAAAATAATCACTGCTTATTTACTGACACTCAGGTCATCGAAGATGTAGATGACTTTTCTTTCAGTAGAACATTAAAGAAGATTTTTTTCAGCTAAACTTTTTTTTTGTGATTTATAAAAGACAAGACAGTGGTTGCTGATACTTTGAGTAAAAACAAAACAAATTAATTTAAAATTAATGTTTAAAATTTAAATGACTCATGATGTCACATTAAGATCTAATGAAGTGAAATTTGCATTTTATACATTATTACTTTTAATTCAAAGCATTCATTACAGTCTGTCAAGTGAGCTCCCTGTTAAATAATTACATGTGTGGGCTCAAACTATGGAGTGAGAAGATGTGTATTGTATTGTTCATCAAATTGTGCATATTTTTATTTAACCTGTATGCTACAACTAGGGATGCACCAAATTGAAAGTCATGGGACGAAACCAGAAATTCTTGATTCAGTTTTAGTGTAAGCTGAAAAGCTTTGTAATAATGTTTTTACTATCTTATTAAATGACATAAAGTAATGTCGATAGACTTTTAACAAAAACATTATGAGACATTTAACAAAACCAATTTAAACAAACAAGCCAATAAAATAACAACATTTAGTTATTATTATATTTAATTTTATTGACCATGTACGACCATGCACGTTTATAATTGTCATATTACCAGTGTTTACATGCCAGCACGGCAGTGCTTTATTTATTTATTTGCAGACTTTGCTTTTCAGAGAGCATAGATAAGTATACGTTTACATGAGCAGAATATCCACATATCACATACATGGCATCCACATAGTGAAACAGTTATATACAGTTAATATATATATATACACACACACACACACACACACACACATACATATTTTCAGATGTGTTTCTGTTTCAGTCTAAATCGAAAATACCCTTTTGTGTATCCTTAGCCTATATACAAACAACTTCATCTCTGCGCCTACATTATTATTTGACAGACTGTTTGTCCAGACTGTCACAAATGCACTCAGAATAGTTTGATTAGCATGTCAAAGTGCATTTAATTAATTACCAAGAACCACAGTTTGAACTAAAAATCTTCTTAGTGTTCTAATGAAGAAAAAATATTAAATATCCTGAGGATAAATAAATTGACAGCAAAAGTTTTTTTTTTTATGGTGAACAAATGGCACATAGTTCAGTGTATGCGCACAAGACAAAGTTATGAGAAACTAAAAAAGTCTCAATGCCTGAATTGGGTCATGAAATAAAATAAATTTTAAATCTTTTCACATTTCGGTTTGGTCTTTTGCTGATTCTTGTGCTCATTTAGCACACCAAGCTTTCTTAAAAGAATCTGTTATTCAAGTACAACTGTAAGGTTTATGTTATTGCTTTATCTAGCATCTGGCTTACGCATTTTTCCTTTTCTCACATTCAGTTATCGAGCAGAAGCCTCAACTAAACAAAAAATGCTTAATATTGTGCGCAAGCGGTAAGCATAGCCCGTGTTTTATTTGTTGCACTCTTTTTCCAAGGGCAGCCGTTCATGCTTAATTGCATGTGGCCAAAAATGAAAAGCAAATCGGCAGTTTAAATGATAAATCAGCTTACATCTGCATTTGTATTCATAATCTTTGTTCTTGTCGTAGCCTAGTCGTATCCACTTAATAACATGCTTCACAAACAGATCAGGAAATGGTGCTCCTTTGAAACTTTCTAATATTTCATCTTTTCTGTCAAACACAATTCCTGGTGACTTGAGAGGTGTCGACTAAATTGGTTTGTTTGGGTTAAAGATCTGACAACAATGCTTTTGTAAACAAATGTTCTTCAGCACACCTCCTCCAGGAATGGAACAAACCCATTGCTTTGTTTTCATCCTTTTAACCTAAGAACCTTTTGATTGTTCTCAACGGTTTATATTACAAATATTCATTGTAATAATAAGCATTGTAAGCCAGTCATATTTCACATCACCATTAAGATTTTCCATTGTGAAATTTCAGTTTAGAGATTATTTATACACTTTAAGGATAGACTTGCAATATATTATGTGTCTGCTAATGTTTTGTTAAAGCTACTTTATTTTTACTTAAATTTATACCTTAAAAGCAGTTCTACCAATCAGTCTGTTGCATTAAGCACAATTAATTCAATGAACTCTTGCTTTCATTAAGCACTGTAAATATTTTAAAAAGCTTCAGCCAGAATGTTTGCTCTTAATTTAAAATGTTTTTCAATAAGCGAGTTTCACTTGTTTCACTTTAATTCTAATCGCAATCTTGTGTCCTTTTCAAATTTTGCTTCAAATAGATGTTTGTAATGCTGTAGCTCATGTGAGATATGCTATTACACCATAGATTATATAAATAGTTTATAGAAGTTACTGGGACAATTCACCCTGAAAAACACAACATTTGTTTTGAAGTTTGAGAAAAAAAGATATGTTTCGATCCAATTGACGTAAATTAAATTTATATGTAAATCTGGTATATCGCATAAAAAAATGTGCGAATAAAGTAGGGCTACACAATATATCGTTTCAGCATCGATATCACAATGTGCGCATCCGCAATAGTCACATCGCAAAGGTATGCAATGTCAAGTCTGATTTATAGTTGACCAAGAGCTACAGAATTGTATTTAATCACTGTTTTTATATATGGAGTTTATATTATTTATGCAAAAAAAATAATTCTTTCTTCGAATTTATGTCTTGTTTAAAGTCCAAATATCTAAATTTCATAGTGAAAACTAGATTATTTCACTTACCCCACTAGCAGATACTTTTCTTAAAACAAGCAAAAAAAACTCTTAATTGTCACTTATTTCCTCTGACGGTGAAGTAAACAATATTCATATTGCTCTAGAATAAAGCAATAGTCACTTCCTGATTAAGTGGCGCCATATATCAAAAGTAAAAATGTAATTTTCTGCGGTTAGAGAGGCTGCGTGAATCTTTTCTTTATTTAATAAATGACTTGCGCCTCAGAAGACAAATGCAGACACACGCTTGGTGGCGTTTGAAGGCATGAGAAGCGGCGTAAAGATGCTCTTGACAATTCTGGAGGTATTTAATGATGTAATAAAACTAATACTGAAATTGTGAAGGCATTTTAGAATGACCAAAACAACATTTCAGATGTTTTACAATGTGGTCAGCCTGCTGGGTTGTCCATTCACTGACATTTTATCATCACATGATCTCTATAACAAAATCACATGACACTTTTAATGCGCATACTGGAATTCGTTCTGTAAATGTTTCCATCATAGTTTATGCACATTTCCTTTCATAGAAAAAAGTTTATCGTACTTGATTATTTGCATACATTTTTTATGCACATTTTCAAAATGTTTGCTCATCTTGGCATTTCCCTGATTAATTTTTAATGCGCATATCCAAAATGCACCTAAAAATAGGTTAATGGAAACATAGATATTGACTCCTATTTACTGTATATATAAGGGTTGTATTTCTATACGGTGCATTCAGAAAGTATTCATAGTGCTTCATTTTTCCACATTTTTTAATGTTACGGCTTTATTCCAAAATAGATTAAATTCATTTATTTCCTCAAAATTCTACACACAATAGCCCATAATGACAATGTGAAAAAAGTTTATAACTAAATAGTTAAGTATGTACATAACTATTCACAACCTTTGCTCAATACTTTGTTGATGCACCTTTGGCAGCAATCACAGCCTCAAGTCTTTTTGAATATAATGCCACAAGCTTTATCAGGTTGGATGGGATGGGAAGCGACGGTGTACAGCCATTTTCAGATCTCTCCAGAGATGTTCAATAGGATTTAGGTCTGGGCTTTGGGTGGGCCACTCAAGGACGTTTACCGAGTTGTTGTGAAGCCACTCCGTTAATATTTTGGCGGTGCGCTTTGGGTCATTGTCCTGCTGGATGATGAACCATCGCCCCTCTGCCCGATCACTCAGCTTAGATGGCCGGCCAGCTCGAGGAAGAGTCCTGGTGGTTCCAAACATTTTCCACATATGTATGATGGAGGCCACTGTGTTCATTGGACTTTTCAGAGCAGCAGAAATTTTTATGTAACCTTCCCAAACCTTGTGACTCGAGGCAATCCTCTCTAAAAGGTCAACAGACGATTCCCTCGACGATCCTTGGTTTGTGCTTTGACATGCACTGTCAACCCTGGGACCTTATATAGACAGGTGTATGCCTTTTCCAATCATATCCAGTCAACTAAATCCAGTGAACTCCAAATAAGCTGCTGAAACATCTCAAGAATGATCAGTGGAAACCATAGACTGTAAAAGATATGGACGTAGTATCCGTGACGTCACCCATAGGTTTCTTAAGTGCGCAAAAGAGGTCACAAGTGGGCATGGCCAACGGGCGCCATTTTGTTTGTGCGTCACTGCTCCAGTTTGGGGTATCTAAATAAGGGCAAAGGGGCAGAGCATGAGCGGAGCTACAGATGGATGCTAGCATTTTGCTTAGTTTGGGAGAAAAGCATAATACTTCAGTACCTGTGACTTGTTTGTGTTCTGACCACATTTGCTTGGTTGTATACTATATTAATAAAGTGTTTAGCCTTTTAAAAATACTGTTGTAATACACTGAGCAACTAAACATTGTTCTTATGACGTTTTTCTACAAGAGGGAAATACGAATTACCTCCAAACACTTCAGATATAGTCTTAGTAAATTCAAGGCTATTGATGAAATCCAGGCATAACACTGTATGACAACACTTAAGGTGCCCACAGCTAATCCATCTGTCAGATTCTGGAGTGCATTACAGGTCTTAACATTATAAATGATAAATGATCTTATGTATATGTATATGGTATATAAGTATATAATTACGCTCACCTGGGAAATGGAGACCACATGAATGGTTTGTGAGCACAATTATGTGCACACAGCATGCAATATTATCTGATAATTGTAAGAAATAATTCCAGCTGACTGTGTAAAGCCACATAAAACAAAACAAAAAATACAATATAAATGCAGAGTTCAGCGGCTAATCAGCCAGAATCAGCCGAGGTGAAGTGACGGCGACCAACGAGACTAGCTGTCACTCAAGTGGCCACGCCCTTAATTATGTAGACTTAATATAAAATCGCTCTTTGTACCAGGCTGTAAACACCTTTTTTTTCCTGCTGTGAAGTTAGCCATTTTAACATTGGGCGCATTAGAAATTTGCTCTATTCTGGAGCCAGGACTAGTGGAATTTCGATGAATTGCAGTTTCAGTTACTTCCACATTGGTCTCCAGAGGGAGAGCAGGAGGTTGCCTCTTGGTGGAAACAGAGTGTACCCTTAGCTCAATTTAGAGCTTCACAGCAAAAGCTGTGAATACCTATGTACAGTACATGTGATTTTTCAGGTTTTTTATTTTTAATAAATTTGCAACCATTTCAAAAAATCTTTTTAAATGGGGTTAAATCTTTTATTATGGGGTATTGTGTGTAGAATTTTGAGGAAATAAATTGCTTTAATCGATTTTGGAAAAAGGCTGTGATTTTATTTTTATTAAATAAATAAATCAAAAGTTTTCATCATTTAGAAAGATTGATGAAATGGTAAGAAATTCTTAATTTCTGAGTGAACTGTCTTTTTAAACTTACAGTTCTTTTGGGAAACTCAGCACAATCTGATATCAGCCATGTTTCTTTTGCATCAGGCTGTATACTGAATGTGGGTCAGATCAGATTGGCTCACTGCTTTTAGAGGGCAAGGTCACCGTACTTTTGCCAATTTTCCTCTTGGGTTCTGGTATCATTGTGTTCTATTTTAATCTTGGCCGAACTGACTGTGCTGAATGCGGGTGGTGTTTGTTTACACTTTCACTGAGAGGAAGACCAACAGCTGCCGTGTCTCGCTAACGTTCACTGCGGGTGTATTTTTAGATGCAGGGATGTACAGACAACATATTTTAATAATCAACTAGTCAGTAGATTATTGGAACAACTACATGACTAGCCTGTCTTAAAGAGATAGACATTATTTTCACATTGTCATCATGTCATTCCAGGGTTAGGGTTACGTTTGTAATGTCCAACGCAAAACAAAATATTTTGAAGAACACTGCAAATCATACTGCAACAAAAACAATTTTGAGTTGTTTTTGAAAATATCTCCTTTTGTTTTTATTGCTCTCTATTTCTCAGTAGGAAAAAAAAGTTAGGCCTACTGCTTTTGAAATATAGGGAAAAACAGCTATAGTGGCTGAATTATTATTATTTTTTTTTTAGAGTTATAGCTTTAAATTAGTAATAGACTTTAGGATCCAGTAGACATTTCTAAGAGGAATATTCATATTCATAATTTTCTTACATTAATAAAACAGCTGGCACAACTACATCAGAACAGAATGCAGGCTGAAAAATAATTATTTTAAACAGCGTTTTAAAAAACAACCTTTGTGGTGCTAAAATGGCCATATTTCATCTTAAAGTCATAAACTAGGATATTAGAGTTTCAGAATCGGTATGCTCAAATGAACAATTTGTTTCATGTTGATTTCAAATTGGTGTTGTTTTAAATTGAATGTGACCTGTTTGGTTAAAAGAAAGGTCCCACTTTATATTAAGTGGCCTTAACTAATATGTACTTACACCAAAATTAATAAATTGTTACAAGGTACTTATTGTGTAAATACAAGTTTTTACATAGTACTTGTGCTTGATTAAATACCTGCATGCAATTACATCTGTAATTAATTTCTGCATTTACATCTGTAAATACGCCGTTGACCATCACTTACACTTTAACCCACCCTTAAACCTACCGATAACACCAAACTTGTCCTTAACCCTACCTCTATCCCTACTCTAGAGCACCTCAAGTGTTTTCAAATACATTACGAAAACAGTAAGTGCATTGTATTTATTATTTGATGCAAGTACATAGTAGTTAAGGACACTTAATATAAAGTGGGACCAAAAAAAGAATAATGACAATGATGCATGTTTACCATGATTTGCAAAGATTCCAGCTATGTTTTATATATATCAATAAATCTTGCCAAGCAATTTAAAAAGGGATGATTTAATGAAATATTGAAAGAATGAATTTAAAGATTGTGTAGCCATGAGATGCTAATTAATAGTCATTTTACATTGTCATAATTTAACATCCTTTAAACTCATAAGTTACCGATTTGTCAGGAAGAAGTTTGTAATCATTAGGGCTAAACAGAATCTGCAAAATGTTTTTGCTATTTCTGTGCAGAATTTTGTAAAATATCTGCAGATTTATGTGGAATGATTTTGGGAGTATCATAACTAAATATTTGAAAGAAAAAAGAATCAGTTTTTAACTTTTATTTAATGTTTACAATGCAAATGCAAATAGATCCACTTGTTTAGTAAGCACAGCAAGTCTCTCATATCATGTATCTACTAAAAGACAGAAAATATTGCTTTACACACTGTATTGTAAATAAATAATATTAACATTTTTATCTTAGTCAAGAATATTACTGAAATTATTTTAAAAACTGAATTAATATAAATTTTAAAGTAAATAAATGGATTCAATTGTAGGCTTAAAAATTGCAGATTTCTGTGGGCGCAGATTTCATTTGTGCCTAGTAATCATTTAATGTATATGTATAAAATATATTTTGTATGATAACACATCCTTTTATGTGTTTTAACAAGTACGGTTTAGAATGTTTAATTGTTACACTGATTGACTATGGAATAGTATTTCACAAGCGTTTTGACATTTTGTTCAAAAGAAGTTCTGAAACATTAAAAACACGTGCATTCATAATGCTTTCAGTGTGTTTAAAAATTCATGCTAACACTAAATTGGGATCAATTAGGAGCAGCTTCCTGATTTGAATGGGCTGTTAACAGAGTGTGACTACATTTCTATAAACTACATTTTTTTTGTTTTGTTTTTTTAAAAAGGACACGAGGAGAACCTGATAACCTGGCATGTTGCAGTCATGTGCTCAGGCTCTGGTGTTGGGAAACTCTCATTCACTCTTTTTACAAAACGCACTGTAGTTGGGTTTCTGCTTTTGCACGTGGTCTAATCGCATCTTTTTGCTTCAGCCTCAGATGCGCCTGCGCTTTCACATTAACACACATGATTTTTCTCTGTCTCTCTCTCCTCTTCAGCTCAGTGGAGAACGTGTTGAAGACGCTAGTCAAAAGCTGCAGAGTGTAAGTGCTCTTTCAATCCTCTGTCATTCACTAATGTGCCTATAAATGTTCAACCCCTTTCACAAAGGAATTGCACATTGTGTTAATCAGCTTTCCGTCGAGCTGGTGAAAGAATCATGTAATCAGGCCGTTGTTAGACAAGCCCACAGCTTTCACACTGAGCCGATTACAGCTCTCTTAACACATTATACTGTCGACCCGTTTTATTCATATAACAACCCCTTTTCATGATTTCGCAAGAGCTCACATAACAAATAAATAACCGTGGAGCTGAAGAAATGACATGTGATTTTGTTTTCAGAATGTCACTTATAATTTGTGTGTGTGTAGATATTTCCCTGTATCGGCCACACAGGAGATGCTGGATGAGTGGCGACCATTACTATGTCCTTTCGATGTCACTATGCAGAAGGCCATTGGCTACTTCGAGCTTTTCTTGCCCACTATTATGCCCCCAGAACAGCACAACAAAGGCTTCAAGTACGTGAATCTAGCAATGAAATAAGTGTTGCATTGAGAATGAAGTATGAACGCAAATGAGAATGAATGCAAATGAGTAAATACTTGATATTCGTTTAAAGGATAGTTTATCCCCCAAAATGAAAATATACTCAGTATTTACTTTCCCTCAAGTAGCTCCTTTATGGGTTTCTTTCTTTTTCTGAACATTAAAAATATTGTGAAGAATGCTGAAAACCTATCCATTGACTTCCATTGTAGTTAAAAACAAATACTATGGAAGTAAATGGTTACAGGTTTCCAACATTTTTCAAAATATTTTCTTTTGCGTTTAACAGAATATAGAGACTCATAAAGGTTTAAAAAGCAAGTAAAGGGCGAGTAAATTATGATCGAATTTTCATTTTTAGGTGAACTGTCCCTTTATGTGCAAGCAACAAGTATGATTCTGGTTAATAGAGGATTTGTGTGTGTGTGTTTTTTTAGGCTATGGTTTGATGAAATGATGGATCTCTGGATCTCAGTGCAAAACCTTCCTGCTTGGGAGGGTGTAAGTACTTCTCATTCCTCAATTCATTTGTTAAGTGCTAAATGTTATGTGTCACCATTGGCTTTCATGTGCTCTCGTTTGATCTTGCAGAATCTAGTGAATCTTTTTGCACGCCTGGCTAATGACAACATTGGTTATGTGAACTGGGATCCATATATTCCCAAGGTACTGTCCTGCTACTGTGAGAGATTTGACCCTCATTCAAACTCTGTATATGTTTGCATTCTCAATATGTTTAAACTCATTATTTTTTATATAGTTATTTTAAAAAAATATATTTTTTGTGTGAACATTTTAACCATAATATTGCTGCATTTATCTCTTTTGAACAATTAATAATTAATTAATTTCTTTTAGATATTAAATTATGAATGGGGCTAGACAGATTCTGCAGATATTTTTTGCTCTTTGCAGACAAGTTTGTAAAAAATCAGATTTATGCAGAATGATTTTAGGAATATAATAACTAAATATATGAAATTAAAAAGAATACTTTTTAAAACTTTTATTTAATGTTTGCAATGCAAGTCCAATTAGATTTGGTAAACAAAGCCAGTCTCTCGTGCAGTATATCCACTAAAAGACAGAAAACATTATTTTTATAAACTGTATTGTAAATAAATCATGTGATTGTTTCATTTTAGTCAATAATATTACTGAAATTTATTTAAAAACCGAATAAATATCAATTTGCATTTCTACACAAGTAAATAAATAGACTCAATGATTGGCTAACAATTTGTGGAAATCTGTGGATTTTTGTGCATGCAGATTCTGTGTGGGCCTACATATGATGTGCTCTAGAAAAGCTTAGATGTACAATTATTTTTTAGACCGATGTATTAACATTGCAAGAACATTGAGTTTGCCAGTAATAACCTATTGAAATTTAATAAAATTTCTTTGCTTCTATGACTCATGTTTGCTCAAAAATGACAATTTTCTATTGCTGCAAATAACAGAAAGAGTGGTGAATGATTCAAGATGGACAAGTTTGCCAAAAGGCATACGTTTGTTTATCAATAAATTACATTCTTATTCAGTGTGTTAAATATGACAAATATGGAATTTACAAGTGTTTCTGTTCTGATATAACTTCATATATAATTTTACAAATGTATGTTTGACCTTCTAAAGGTGCTTCATATTTATTACCCTGGTTATTGTGTAATGTTTAAAAAGTAAAGAGGATGAAACCCTTTTTTATTATTCAATGCTATGTTTAAAAATGTAATTGTACATAATCTGAAAAATAAATGTGTATTTGGACAAATGTGTCTTCATGCATTAAGAAATTGTCTTTTATAGCTTTGTAAATGCCTTTATTGTCACTTTTGACCAATTGCATCCATCATTCTGAATAACATTATACATATTTTCTAAAATAAATAATGAAGCTTAATGCTTAAATAGATTCTGCTTTTTGCTGTCTTGCTTCAGATCTTCACCAGAGTCCTGCGTAGCTTTAATCTGCCAGTTGGCACCAGCCAGATGGTAGTTCCTAGATACTTGACCAACTCCTACGACATTGGTCACGTGGTACTTTGGATTTCCTCCATGCTGGTAAGATTTATGAGTCACATATATATAAAAAGGTTAATTAATAAAACGTTTGTTTATTTACAGATGATTTTTATAGTGTTCCTTATGGGTTTTTTCAGGGTGGCCCTCAGAACCAGTCCCAAAAGCAGCTTAATGGGCTCTTCAGTAGTATAGCATCCTTCTATCACCCCTCAAACAATGGACGCTGGCTGGTAAGATGTTCTCTTTTTAGGGTAAACAACTAGAACAATATAATGCAAATGGAAATCGCATCCTCCCACGTTCTAGAGCTTCCTGCGCGGTGTTGTCATCTGAGCTTCATGTTTGCGATATGCATTGACAGATGGTCCTCTGACAGAGTGAGGACACTTTACATTCCAGCTACTGAAACACTGCTAACAACCTTCCAGTTTCCATCTTAGACATGCATCATTTTCACACTCTAATGATATAAAATATCATAAAGTACAATTAGAATGTAATTTATTTAACTCTGTATTACTATAAAACCTTTTATTTGCTTTGAAACTTATTTAGGAACATTGATATGAAAAGAGAGGTATTACTAACAATCTGTGCCTGTTTGTTTCTTTACATTAACAAAAATATATATTTGTCCTAAAAACTAAGATTTTGCATTAAATTGGCTATTTATGTAGTGGAACAAGTTTCTCTGCTCATGGAAATTTTGTCAGGTGATAAAGTTAACTAATTGTAGTAAATTATTAACTGTTTTACCTAAGAAAGTTTTCAACATTGACTCCTTTTGGCCCAAATAAACCCATCTACACTGATGTTACAAGCTGTAGGCTGGTGTTAAATCTAAATGCCAAAAAATAGAGATTAAAATGGTCAAAATAGATTACAGTTGGCAAAGTAAGTATTGAACATGTCACCTTTTTTCTCAGAAAACATATTTTTAAAGGTGCCGTTGACGTTTTCCCCAGTTGTTGAAAACAACCAAATAAATCCATATATGCAAAGAAAACAAATCTAATGAGTTTACTAATTAAGTTATGCGTAATAAAATGAAATGACGCTGGGAAAAAGTATTGAACACATGAAGAACCCTTTCTGGTTAGAAAGACAGTGAAAGCCCAGACAGCAGCTGAAATATCTCAGTAGTTATTTAGCAATCCTCTGCCTTTCCTTAGTGTAATGGCTCGTTTCCACTGAGTGGTACGGTATGGTACGGTTCGGTACGCTTTTAAGGCCGTTTCCACTGTCTAAAAGCGTACCGAACCGTACCATACCGTACCACTCAGTGGAAACGGGTACGCTTTTAAGGCCGTTTCCACTGTCTAAAAGCGTACCGAACTGAACTGTACCACTTTTTAGTCACCCATTGCAAAGGGTCCCAAGCGTACCAAAGCGTGCTGTTAGGCGGAGCTAGAGATACGTCATTGGCTTGCACAACAAGTCAGAATGAAAACAAAAGACCCGCCATGTTTAATACACAACCGAGAGACAATGCTCCGAAATAATATCAGCATATAATAACAAGCCATGGTCGACCCGAGCTCAAACAAACCATGTCGTCGTCTTGAACGGCCACAAAGCCGAGAGAAGAGCAGATTCTTATGGGTTACGAGCCCATAAGCGCGAGCGCGAGAGGTTTCGCTTGTCTCTTGCGTGCGCGTCAATATTTGAAATAACAAAGTTCTTCACCTGGACTATTATAAACTCGGAATGACGGATTTACTCTCTAACGAGAGAATAATGGTGGAGAGGCTACATGTACTGGTGAAGATTAAAGACACAGATGAGAGGTTTGCGCAGACGGGGCTCTATTTCGTATCGTTTTTGAACCTAAATAAGGCATACATGTCTGCTGTGTGTAGTTTTTCTGTAATTTGGTAACATCGGAGACTGTGTGGGGCTGTATGTGTTCATATATGCTGCATTTATTTATTTATTCGATATAATCGCGGACCGTAGGCTATTTCGCATCATTGATCTGCAGTTATAATCAGATCATGTTCAGTCAGTAATGACGTTTTTACACCAGTGTTTATGTGAATAATAAAGCATCTGTTTTGTGAGAAGTGCTTCTCGTATGATTTGTGAACGACCCATAAAGCTTTACTGTGGACATTTCCTCGAGCGAAAATGACGTCGACAAGCTTTCTGTCGTACACCACGCCCACCAAAAGAGTATCCTTTTGCAGTGGAAACGCAAGCCTGATAAAGGTGTCCCGTACCGACCCGTACCGTACCGTACCGTACTGTACCACTCAGTGGAAACGGGCCATAAATGTACATTGGCTGCTTCCGTTCAATCTCTACATTACCAAGAGGATGAAGAGGAAACCAGCATGGACATGTCAGCAAGACAATGATCCAAAACACAGCCAAGGAAATGAAATAGTTTCAGAGAAAGAAAATCAAGCTGTAGAATGGCCCAGCCAATCACCTGACTTGTATCCAATAGAAAATGCAAAATAAAGATCAGATTTGGTAGATGAGACCCACAGAACCATCAAGATTTTAACACTGTTGAAGTCTGTAAAAAACTCACACCTGAGCAATTCATGTGACTTCATTCTCCATATGAAAGGCGTTTTTAAGCTGCCATCAATAACAAAGCCTTTAATATAAAGTATTAAATAAAGTTTCAGTAGTTCAGTACTTTCTCCTTGTGTCATTTCATTTTTTGTTTGTATTGTTTGGGTTTTTACCAAAATCTGGTTTAATTCCGTGTCAGCAACTCCTTTAGAAATATTATTCTGTGGAAAATACATGACATGTTGAATACTTATTTACCCCTCTGTATCTATTAATTTTCCTCTGGACAGGATTTCATCACCATGTTTAGATCACACAAAAATGAAAATTCTTTTATTAATTACTCACCCATTCTTTGTTCTAAATCACCAAGACCTTTATTCATCTTCAAAAAACCAAATTGAGATATTTTAGATGAAATCTGAGAGTTCTCTGATCCTCCATAGGCAGCGATGGTCCTGACTCGTTCAAAGTTCAGAAAGTTACCAAAAAACATCTTCAAAACAGTTCATGTGTCTATGTGATATCAGTTCAGCTGGAATATTATGAATTACAAGAATAATTAACAAGAATAATTAATAAAGAATAAGACCAACAGTAAAATATTGCTGGGTATAATGGGAATACATTTTTATCCAAATATTGTGATTGAAAACCTCTTAAACCTTCGTAAATCTTAATGATTTCTCAAAATTTATGATATCTGTCATGACCATCAGTGTCAGTCATATTTTAAGATTGCTTTTATTCTGTCTCAGATGAAGCTGATGAAGCTCCTTCAGCGTCTTCCTGCCAGTATAGTTCGACGACTGCACCGAGAGCGCTATAAGAAACCCTGCTGGATCACCGCTGTTCCCACCACTCACAAACTCACAGACCAGGACGTGACTGACTTTGTGGAGAGCATGAAGCAGCCAGTGCTGATGGCCATGTTCAGCAAGACCGGAAGCATGGACGCAGCTCAGGCCCTGCAAAACCTGGCGCTCATGAGACCAGAGCTGGTCATCCCGCCTGTGCTGGAGAAGTAAGTGTGCACAGTTGCTTCACATTTTTAAAAGCCAGTAGGGATTCAAATCAGGCAAATAGAGCATATTTATTAGGGCTGGCTTAATATGGCAGTATTAGGATGTGTTTTGGTTGGTCAAATCACAAGTAGATGAGAAAGTCATTTACACACTTCCCAGATATATATGGTTGGGTGACTATATGACTTTCTGATCTCTTAATCCAGTAATGTGAAATAAGATTTACAATTTGCAAATGTATTTTCGTGAAGGAGGATCAAACTAAAAGCCACTGTGTGTAATGTGTGACTCTGCTGCCCTCTGCAGGACATATCCTGCAATGGAGACACTGACGGAACCACACCAGCTTACTGCCACTCTCAGCTGCATGATTGGCATGGCCCGCAGTCTTCTCAGCGGCGGCCGACATTATCCTGAAGGCCCTGCGCACGTCCTGCCTCTGCTTATGAGAGCACTGCCTGGAGTCGACCCCAATGACTTCAGCAAATGCATGGTGGGTTAAACTGAATTAAACACAAACAGAGCTATTCATGACACAGACAATGAAATAAAACAAACAAAATATGACAATTTGGAAATTATTTTATTTTAATTTGATGCTCTGTTTGACTGCTAATAATTTATTTATTTACTTTAGATCACGTTCCAGTTCATTGCTACTTTCACTACATTAGTGCCTTTGGTGGACTGTTCATCAGCCCTCCACGACAAGAATGACTTGACAGAGGTAAAGATCTGAAATGATATGTTGAAGGCTAGAGATTTGACTTTTTATACAGTACAATAAGATAAGATATGATAGATGTGTATATGTGACACACACACACACACACACACACACACACACACACACACA
>CAIGQQ010032764.1:3346310-3359641 GCA_903798035.1 Danio albolineatus | reverse complement strand
GTGATTAATCATGATTAATCACGAAAAGCTGTATTTATTACAGAAATACAAACACAGGCATGTAAGTGCCATTTGAATTTTAAAACAATCAATGGCAATAACAAACACAAATTATTTCCATGTTGGATTCTAAGTGAACTACAAAAAAATCCAAAATACAGGCATTGCAAATATGGAAATTGGAGAAAAAAACCAATAATAATAATAAAAAATTTAATACAAACAATTGTATTCATTGTAAAGTTGTATTGCGAGTTGAGAGCATTAATTATAAAGTAGAACAATTTTGCTTAGTCCTTTTTAACTTTTAGCCAGTTGCTAAGACCAGTCTATTGACATTATCGAGTGACAACACACACACACACACACACACACATATATATATATGTATATACACACGCATCTTAATCATTTCTAACAAATTTCAGTATTGATAAATTCCATTTATAATAAAATAAAATTAAACATTTGCATTATAAACGTGTTTTTAGTTTCTGTAATTTTCCAACAAATCTTTAAAATGTAACTGTATTCAGAATAGAATAAGGAGTTAAACATATGGGTGGTCTTCACTGTAAACAACATTTGTTATAATTGTCAGACCTGAACAAATGTGTTTAAAGCCAAGCAAAATCAGTGACGTGGGTGATGGTCTATAAATCTCATGCGTCTCTCTAATTTGGCTCCAATCCAAATCTTTCTGCAGTACTGTATGTTCATTATATGCATATCTTTAGAAAGTAAGCCAAGGTATAGGTCAGATGATAAATAAAGGCAACTTATTCTGTATTCGTTCATAAACTTTTTTCTTCTTGTAGATGGAGAGAGAGTTGTGTTCAGCTTCTGCAGAGTTTGAAGACTTCGTTTTGCAGTTTATGGACAGGTGAGTCATTGTGTGTGTGCGTGTGGGTTTTCTTTTCTTTTTTTAAGTATAAACTTTATTTTTGTGTCTTATGGCCTGTTTTGTGTGCCTGTAGGTGTTTTGCATTGATTGACAGCAGTACACTGGAGCAGACGCGCGAGGAGACCGAGACAGAGAAAATGACTCATTTAGAGAGTCTGGTGGAGCTGGGCCTTTCATCTACCTTCAGCACCATTCTGACACAGTGCTCCATGGAGATATTCAAGGTTTTAATAGCAGTTTATTTGTTTATTTAATTAAAATACTGCTAGTAACCTAATAATTGGGCTCATTTTCTTTCCTCAGAAATTTTGAAATGCGTTCATAAATAGTTTTTAAAAAGTCAGTTGTTGTGCCAATCAAATTTGACAGTGCATTGCCCAGAATGGTTGTATTTGTATAGTCACCATGTTTAAAGTTGTTTTGACTTTCAGTATATAATTTTTCTGCACTTATACTTTCCGTAAAAGGGAAAGTTCACTCAAAAATAAAAATTCTCCCATCATGAAATTCATCTCACCACTCTTGACTGATCCCAAACCAGTTTTGATCTGTTGAACAAAATGCTGGAAATTGGTAACCATTGCTCATCCTACTATGGCTCTCGGTGGTTACTGGTTTCCAAAATTCTTTAGGATATCTTTTTTTTTAAGTTAATAAGAGTTAACTCTGTAAACTCAATTAAAATCTCATACTATTTTGGAGAAAGTCAAGTGCGAGTAAGTATTTTTTTAAATAAAAGAGTGAGAGAATTATAATCATCATTTTTGGGTGTTCTAATACTAGTATTAACACTTTAACACTTTATTAATACTTCAACAGCAATGCATTGAAAAGTGCAGTAAAGATATTCATAGGCTGCATTTACACTGCATGGTTCAAGTGACCCAATTCTGTTTTCTATTTATTTTGTTTTTTCCATGTGGAACAGATCGCATGTGGCCCATGAACGTGTAAGCAGAAAAAAAAATCCCACAGATTCCGATTTACTCAAATCAGATTCAGGCCTTGTTCATATGTGGAATACATTGGAAAATAATAAATTATATGAAATCCAACCTGAAATCTCACATAGAATTTTAAGGCATTTTAAGACTAGATTCAATCAAGTGGTTTTTACCAGATGTCGTATTGGACATACAAGACTAACACATGTTTTTTTGCTCCAAGGTGAAAACCCTACTCAGTGTTTGTGCTGCACAATCCCTCTTACTATAAAACACCTTTTACTGGACTGTCCTGCTCTTAATGATTCCAGAAGACTTTTTTATGAAATGAACACTCTTAAGGACATTTTTAAAAAAGTGTTTTTGTCATGTATTAACAGAAAAAATCTTATTTAATTTATGTATTGATTTGGTTGTTGATTTTTGATTGTATATTTATTATTGAAATGTCATTGCCATGAAAATAGCCTGGTTGCTGACATGACATTGAACTTAATAAAACTGAACTGTTCATATGTGGAAATTTATCCGATAAGAATCGGATCCGTCTCTTCAGTGTAAGAAGGAGATCGGATTTTCACCTTTCAATTCAAGTCACGCATCATTTAAAACGTAGCGAATGATGTCAACTCACAAGTATTTAAGCATGTTAATGAGAGAGAGAGACATCTGCCACATAAACAAAGTAAACTCATAAAAATTCTGGAGAACTTTTTCTATATAAACTATAAAAAAAAAAAATAATTTAAACCCTGCAAACAGATTAAATACAGGAATGGAGAAAAGAGTGCTCTTTTATTATCAGCTGTCAGTCAGCGCTCCCTCTTTTTTTTTTTTTTTTTGCCCTGGTCATTGCATTTTTGCCATGTGCATTGTAAATGCAGAAAATTGGATAAAAGTCACTTTTAAAAGATGGAGCAAGCCTGTCATAAAAAAAAAAAATCAGATACAGTCACAAAATCGGAATTGACCATCAAGATCTGCAGTGTAAATGCAGCCATAATGTAGCTAACTATATTTCAGCACTTTCAAAAATAATGTGCGACACAACAGCATTTATCATTGATAGCAATAAGATATAATTATACATTTCTTGAGCATTAAATCACATTCAGTTTTTAAGGACAATATTAGAATGATTTCTGTTGGATCTTCTCTCAAAAAAGTGTGTGGGTGACTCATATGAGGTGTTATTACCTATAGGTGGCTCTCGAAAAAGTCTTCAACTTCGCCACCACCAACATCTTTGAGACTCGTGTCGCAGGCAGAATGGTGGCAGACATGTGCAGAGCGGCTTCTAAGGTAGTGTCTTTTCCCGTTGCGTGCAGGCAAACACGACTCTGAGACCGCATTGATTCAACTCTCCTCTGCTTTGTTTCAGTGTCACCCTGCTGAGTCTCTCAGGCTGTTTGTACCGCACTGCTGTAACGCCATTACTCATCTAACTGCCAGTGCGTGCAAGAAAATAAACCACATTCTGTACCATCTTGAGAGCATGTCAGCATCCTTACTTGAGTTTTGGTGTTTGTTTGTTTTTTTAGATGAAGATGTTTCAAATGAGGAAGAACTGGATAAAGAACTGCTCTGGAACCTACAGCTGCTGTCAGAGGTGAACAGACCACTATATCATACTGTACATGAAGTATTCTAAACTGAGGAATTGAAGCTGTATCACAGAATCATGTTAATTAAGCATTCTTACCCATCATAGCCTTTGTCCTGACTTTGAGACTTTTCTAAATAGTAGGCATTATTATATACCTTGTACCGTGATTCTTTGGAGTCAGCATCATATGTATTATTCATGAATCCGCAGATAATTCAATCCTTTAATGCACTGCAAATTACAATGATAAGCTTTTTTTATTCAACCATGAAAATTATTGATCTAAAAATTGCTTGCTGTGTGTTTTTATGCTTATTAGATTATAAAGTCATCAGACTTAAAGGGATAGTTCACCCAAAATGAAAAATGCTGTCATTATTTTTTCGCCGTCATGTCATTCCAAACCATCATGACTTTATTTTTTTCATCATAATGTAAAAATTATATTTTGGAGAATGTTGGTAATGTTGGTTTTATATATACATGAAACCAGATTTTTTTGGATTATATATATGGGACATTTATGTTGTTATTTTTAACATAATTTGAATTGTATTTTAAATTCTGCATAAGAATAAAAAAGACATACAACCTTGGAATGACATGATATGAGTTCATGGCATCAATTTTGACTGGACTTGAAGTAGTCTATGCAGTTTCTCTTGTGTTCACTGCTGTAGAAGCGTTAATGGAGTCACTACCTACAAAAAGGTTTAAATCAGTGACCTTACAAGCCATCTGTTAGACACTAAACACTGATTACTGTGTATCTCACACTGCCAACTCCTCTCGCTAATCTTCAGGTGACTCGCGTGGATGGGGAAAAGCTGCTCCCGTACCGCACACAGCTGGTGCAGACTTTGCAGCTGACCCTGCGCTTGCGTTGTAAGCAAGGCTACAGTCTGGCCTGCAACCTGCTGCACCATGTCCTGCGTTCCACAGCACTCATCTACCCCACAGACTACTGCAGTGTCCCTGGCGGCTTCAGCAAGCCCCTGCAAGAGTACTTGCCCATTAAGGTACTGCACATTTGTGCAACATAAATGTAGACTTTTCTTTGGCCTAATTTACACCTATTATTAAAATGTGTTTTTGTCAATCTTCTCACAAATAGTATATCCACTTATCCACTTTCAACCACTTCAAGGTATTTGAATGTTCATGTAGTTTAATTGTTTTCATTGTCTTAATGATCACGTGATAAAAATGCATTCAAATACACACAAAAGACCACCCACTTTCAGCTAAATGTACTTACATGAGATCATTATAGTACATGTTGTTGTAAAAAAGGGGTGTTCAAGACATGTGCTACTGCATTGTACCAAAACATGGATTGCAATTGATATTCAAATGCATTGTGTTCCTTTACTTTCCTGTTTGCATCTAATGCAAATAATATCGGCTTGTTTATTTAGTAGTATTCATGCATCAGGACTCATTTAAAAGTGCTATGTAGTGTGATGTAATAAGAGGAAAGGATATCAAGTATTCACGGTTCATCTCGATTGACATTCCAATACCAGGTTAAACAGGGTCTTACTGGAAACAATGGAAGCAATATCCCGTGATCCCATGAATTCTCTCTTACCTTATGCATTTTTGTTTTTCAGGACTGGGGCCGTCCAGGGGACCTTTGGAACCTGGAGATTCGGTGGCACGTGCCCAGCACAGAGGAGACAGCTTTCGTGTTCTACGTTCTGGATCTTCTGCTGCAGCCAGAGCTCCAGCGCCTGCAGAGATATGCACAGGGAGAGCAAGAAATGAGCAGGTCTGAGCTCAAAACTTCACATTTTGGAACGTTCAGACTTTGAGTACTGTTTTGCTAAAGCTGATATTACTCTGCACTTTAAACAGAGATGATGTTCTTCAGAGTCTGTGTATAGTCCAACATTGTCTGTTGGGTGCTGGAAGCATGCTGCCGCCTCTTGATGGGTCTACAGTCACTGGCCTGTAAGTCCTGAAACCATTACAGTTTTCATTCAGCAAAGCCGCATTAAATTAATCAAAAAAGACACGCAAATGCTGTTCTTCTGAACTTTCTATTTAGCAGTAGATCTCAGAAAAAAACATGTAATTTAGTAAAAAAAAAAGTTGAATGCAGCACAACAAATCACATCATTTGACAATGCAGAAAGAGTGATGTATACAGAACAAAATTAGCATAGAGAAAAATGGCTCCCTACAGCAAATCTTTAGGTTTTCTCAATGCTGTAATGTTTGATTTGACCTCTTTAGAGAGTCAATTGTTTGAATATTTAATGCGTTCTTTTACAAAATTAATGTCCTAAACTAACAAGTCAAACTTCTTTTTATACCTTAAGGTTTGTTGTTAAAAATGCCAGTGTGTATGCTCAGGATTAAATATATCGGATTTTTTTTAACCAACTTAGATCACCAAATTAGAAGTGTAATTTAAGAGTTTGATCAAATAAAACCAACATCCAAACTTTTGATAGGTGGTGTTTCGGTATGAAAGTTTTTTCTTCTATATTCACTTCTGTGCAGTGTGCCCAGCATGGTTAATTTGGAGGAAACAAAGCTGTACATCGGTGTTGACTATGGTAAGCCACAACCGAAAAAGTGAAACTATGTAGTGAAACTGTATTTATGAAGCCCAGTTCAAGTTGTTTTGATGAATGTGCAGGTAGAGCGATGGGTTGTGTATCATGATGATAGAGAATAGGATATCAGCCTCACAGTAAGACATTGCTGATTTTTCCACAGATCAGTCCAGAGAGAACTACCGTGAGGCTGTCTGCAAAGTGATGAGACAGTTGCTTCGTAAGTGCTCCTCATTTGTAGCATCTAACTTCACACACATTACTTAACGTAGTCACCCCAATGCATCTTTTAATTCTCTTCTGTAGATTACATTCTGGAGCACTCAGAGGATGACACCAAATCCCTATTTGCCATTATCAAGGTGAATGCGCACTGTTGATATTTGAGCAAAATGAATGGATCACATCTATTACCAGTAGATTTTGTCTGAAGGGCTGTATTCTTTTGAAACAACCCTCTAATATAACTATCTTGCTTTTTACATTGCTTATTTGCCACAAAATGTAAAAAATAGACACAAAACATTATGAAAATGATAGTTTATTAATGTTTTACTTAAATACAAAGCTGACAGAAATGAAAATGGCTGAAGGAAACATCCACTAACCTACGTCGTAAACTTATTCAGTCACAATCCGCTTGTTAAGTGTGACGTCACGAAGGGGCTTCCAGGTCCAAGCGCTGTATCAGACTGAATGGGGCAACTCATCAAATGGTAATAATAAACGTTTACAAAGCGCTGTAATACTTTTCATGATCGCATTATATATATATATATATATATGTCCATGCCTAACATCAGATGGGCAGAAAATGATTAATTATTTATAAATTGTTAAAACTTTGGTATTTGTGATGCAGCAAGCCCAGAGGCTGTTGTGTACACCATGATTATATATAAAAATCACTTTAATGTGTGGTAGGACTTAAAAGTGGTCATAAACGAACATTTTCTCCATTCCATATGAGTAGCGGCATGGACCCGGAAACAGTATTCTATACATTACAAATACGCAACCACTTTACAAGCATTTATGGCGTCAAACAGTCAAAAACAGGTGTGACAAAGAAGCATATACTAAATGTGGATGTGTACAGTGTTATATGTGAACATATTCACTAACAGTCAGGATAATATGAAGTACCCAGATGAATCTGTTTCAGCAGTTGTTATCTGTGAATAAAATACCTTTGAATGTTGTGACTGACCAATCAGAATCAAATATTTCACAGATCATGTAATCATAACTATTAAACTTTCCAGGCCTAACAATTGTTTGTCTCCCTCAGATCATTAGTGACTTGATGCACTTCAAAGGTTCCCACAAACATGAGTTTGACTCTCGTTGGAAGAGTTTCACTCTGGTGAAGAAGTCGATGGAAAATAGGGTTTGTAATTGTACCTGAAAAAAATCTCATGTGCCATTTATTTTTGTAATGTGTAATTGTCTCATGAACCTTGTTATTCTCTCCAGCTTCATGGGAAGAAACAGCACATCCGAGCTCTTCTGATTGACAGAGTTCTTCTTCAGCATGAGGTAGAAGCCACTTCTAATGCCTAGCACAAAATAGATATGCGATAATAGAGAAATGATCGAGGTTTTTATCCAGAATAGTACAAAAGAATGTAAAAAGAACTTGCTGTTGATCAGTAAATCTTCTGCATTTTGCCAGCCATTGTGGTACATACAGAAAACCTAACAAGAAGGTTCCCTCATTTTTTTTTTTTTTTAGATGCGAAAGTTGTTGGTCGAGGGGTGTGAATACAAGACTGTTCATCAGGACCTTTTGAGGGATCTTTTGCGTCTTTCTACCAGTACTTACAGCCAGGTCCTATTCCACATCCAACAATTTGTTTATTAAAATTATCCCATTAATTGTATGTATATCTCTGAAAGACTTTTCTTTTGTCCCTCACAGGTCCGCAGCAAGGCCCAAAATGTGTTATTTACAGCTTTGGGGACCTACAACTTCTGCTGCAGAGACATTACTCCACGTGTCCTGGAGTTATTGGAGCCCACACGCACTGATGTCACACAGCAACAGTTCAAGGTCTGTAATCTAGACTTTTTATATACGTTTTATCAATAGAATCCACTGAATTTATTTGATTTAATAATAATTTTTATTCTGTTGTGCTGTAGGGGGCGCTGTATTGCTTGCTTGGAAACCATTGTGGAGTGTGCCTTGCTAACCTGCATGACTGGGACTGCATCGCTCAGACGTGGCCGGCCATAGTGCGTTCAGGCCTCAGCTCTGCCATGTCCCTAGAGAAGCCCTCCATTGTGAGACTGTTCGATGACCTTGCAGACAAAGTTCACCGTCAGTACGAGACCATCGGCATTGATTTCACTGTGAGCAGATTCACCAGTTTTGTATTTTAACTTGGGAATAGTGCCACTACAGTGTGCTGTTAATATTGTTCAACGAGGAATGAAAAACTCATTTACTCACCCAAGCGTTGTTCAGGAAAGTATCAGAGATTGGTCCTATGTGACGCTCTCTGCATATTCCAGCTGGACATTGGATATGGTTGGTGAAAAAAACAAAAACAAAATTTACCTCAGATTAGTTCACAAAAAAAACAACAACACACACACAAGTGTGAGAATTCCAGTTAAATGGAAACCATTTTCACAATAGAAAGATTTATTCTGACTTTTATCTGAAAAAAGTCCTAGTTTGTACTTTTTGAAGAAACTACATTGATACTGTTTTAAAGATTGTTTAATCAATCTTGATTTAAGAATTTGCTTGTGTGTTTTTATTAAGAATGTACAAATGAATTGATTCTGATGAAGAATTTGCAGTCAACAAACAGTTTGAAATTTGTTTTATTTTATTTATTTATTTATTTTTTCTGACCAAAACCTGTTGTATATCCTCAGAACACTTGTATTATTGCATGACTTGCATAAGATCATATTGTATTCTATCATTCTATTTCGATTTCATTTCTATTATATTATATTATATTATATTATATTATATTATATTATATTATATTAATTATATTATATTATATAACCATTTTTCAACCAAAAGAAAGGTACAAAAACATAATGACAGAATTTTTATGTTCAGGTCAACTAACCTTTTTTTGGTCCACAATTATTATTTGTTCATTGGAATCCTGTTATATGAGTAGTGTGAATAATTTTTTTGTGAGGGAGAAATATTGAAAGGCGAGGCAAGGTGATTCTCTGTGTGAGCTGAAATTCATAGTCGGTGTTGCTGCCAAATAACAATGGACCTATTTTGACCTTTTTTGCAAGCGTAAAATGGCAGTCCTATAAGATCTAAGACTATAGTGCTGTAATAGTTTTTTCTTGGATGAATCTGTAGGTACCTGAGAATGCAGTTTTTCTAGGCCGGAGCATCACCAATTCAAGCCAACCCAATCCACACATGGGTACTCCCACAGACCAGGAGTTGGAGCAGGGACTGGCTCTTCAACAAGACAAAAACCATGAGGCAGAGCAGTAAGTGCCACACAGAAAACCTCTCAACATTTACTTCTCATTTAACATGGTGTGGTGAATCTTTGCTGTTTGCTCTTCAGGAAATATGAAAAGCTTGTGAGAGATCTGTTGGAATGCCTAGATGACAGAGACCTGTAAGTGTCACACTGATTGTTCTTACTAAAACTAAACCTTTGAGAACATCACTCATTTCGATTATTATGTTATTAGGCCTTGGAAATTTGAGCACATTGCTATCGGTTTCCTGTCTTTACTGCTGAGAGATGACTATCCTCTCCCGGCTCCTGCTGTATTCTTCTTTGTACAGAGTCTCAACCATGATGCACTTGTTGTTCGCAAGGTTGGTGGAATGCTGCTCTTTTAGTAGTTTTATGGGGTGTATGGAGATGTGGTGTTTGTACCAATGAAATATCAATGCTAGTGACTCGCGACCACCCTCTATCATCTGAGGTGGTTCAAAATATACAAATGTTGCACACTGCAAGTCCGTTTGTGGTTTAATTTTGAAGACCAGCACTCGGAGATCGTCCTGCACATTCAGTCATGACCTACATTTATTTAAAATTTTTAACATCAGTGCAAAAAAGATGATAAGTTAAACATGTTGTCGTAAAATTAATCAGCTAAAACTGCCGCTGTTGCAGTGTCGTTAATCTAATGTAATCACCCCAGGGGTTGCAATCCAACGTAAAAAACAAATTATAAGTCCAATGACTTTTTATTTGCTTGTTGTTGTTTTTTATCTAAATATTAGCTACTATTTTTATATTTTGTTTGTTTTGGATAAAATATAGTCATTCTAATAGTTTTATCAAATTAAACTATTAAGTCCCCCACGGTAGTGCGACCATAATTCCCATCCCCTCAAATATATATATTTTTTTTATACCGTAAAAATCAGTTCTATTACACACATTCAGATTAAGAATTTAAATATATTGTAAAATGTTATTTGTTTTTGGCAGTGCTGCATCTTCATTGTCACAATATTTTCTTTTATTTCTAATATACTAATACTGGTGTTTCGGAGACTCCAAAAGAGAGAGTATTGGAGTGTTGATAGTAGCCAGGCTGTATGTATGTATGAATGAATGAATGCATGTATGCATGTATGTATGTATGGGTGTGTGTGTTTGTATATATTATTTTTTGCCCAATTTCTGTTTAATAAAGAGAAGATTTTTTCCACCACATTTCTAAACATAATAGTTTTAATAACTCATCTCTAATAACTGATTTATTTTATCTTTGCCTTGATGACAGTAAAGAATATTTTACTAGATATTTTTCAAGATACTTCTATACAGCTTAAAGTGACATTTAAAGGCTTAACTAGGTTAATTAGGTTAGCTAGGCTGGTTGGAGTAATTAGGCAAGTTAATGTATAACAGCGGTTTGTTCTGTAAAAAAGATAGCTTAAAGGGGCTAATAAATTTGACCTTAAAATGTTTTTAAAAAAATTTAAAACTGCTTTTACAAACTGAAAAACTCATTGCTCTGTAAAACATCATTTAAGAAATATTTAAAAAAGAAAAATTCTGACTTCAACTATATATATATATATATATAACTATTTAAAATAAATAACTATTATATATAATAAAAATGTAGTTTTTATGTGATATATATGTAATTTTTTATGATATGATGTACAATATTACTTTTTATTATTTTGGCTTTGTATTGTTAGCTAGTTTTTATGCTTGTATTATTTGTGTGTATCTTTTAATTTTATAATTTTCATATGTATGTAAAGTGCTTCGAGATGCTACTTTTAAAGGTGCTGCAGAAATAATGTTTATTATTATTGAAGTACAGTATATAAATAGTTTTAAATGCCTTTACGATCACTTTTGGTAAATTTAAAGCATCTTTCCTGAATATAAATTACTTTAAAAAAAAATTACTGACCCCAAAACTTTTGAATGGTAGTATGTGCAAACACTGTGTATTTAAAAGTATATTTAAAAACTCTATATGTTAAAGTTTTTTCTTTTCATTGCTCACGGATTTTTAGATGGCAATCGCTGCAGTTGCAGGCATACTGAAACAGCTGAAGAGACCACGCAAGAAAATACATGTTAGTCCCTGTGATATAAGTGAGTAAACTTTGCGGTGAAATAAATACTATTAAATGAGGAGACCATTAAATTACTCCTCACATCCATCTGTTGGTCCATCTGTAAAGTTTCAGTATCTGTGGATTGAGCTAATAACACTTGTGATGCCGTGCAGGTGGGGTAACTGAGCCGGAGGGGCTGGAGGCAGGAGACCGGCCAGGGAACGACTGGCTGCAGTACCACAGCCAAAGCGTGCCGAACTCCCAGCAGGACTGGGATGCTTTCTGTTTCGTAGAAAAAACCCACTGGGGCTACTACTCTTGGCCAAAGTAAACACTCTGTCTCTGATCACTGTACAATTCACTCTAAGTCTGTGCCAGTAGATTTTGGTTCACACTCTATCGTTTCTCTGCTTACAGGAAGTTGATGGTGTACGCTCCAACAGCAGAGCAGCCCAAAGATCTCACTCCTGACACCATGAATGAGGTATACTTCAACAGCTCTCAACTGTACTTGCTTAAAGGGATGAAATGATAATTCTCTCATCATTTACTCATCTTTGACTTGTTCCAAAGCAGTTTAAGTTTTTTTGTTCTATTGAACACAAAAGAAGATATTTTGAAGAATGTTGAAAACCAGTAGCCATTGAGGTCTGTAGTGTAAATACTGATGACAAGTTGTGATGTAAACAGTTTCTGGTTCCAATTAATTACTCATTTGAATTGAAACAATTTTGTTGCCATTTTGATGTTTTTTTTTTTGTCATATCATCACACAAAGAAAATATTTTATATAAAAAATATGGTGTAGCTTATAGTGTCTGGACTTGCTGCAGTGATGATTCACAGTATTCAATAGATTTATGGCACATGGTGAGCATATTTTAGTGCCATTTGTTGTTTGCATTTGGCATCTGATAGTGTTTGGACCAAAGAAACTGTGAAAAGGGACATCAGGCAAACCTTTTATTAAATTTGTTAATTAAATGTATTTATTTGTTTCAGAGAGAAGCTATCATCAATGACCGTTTCACAGACCCCATGTTCATCAACCAGCTCATCAAGTTCCTGTCCCTCGAGGACCGAAAGGGCAAAGACAAGTTCAATCCTCGTCGCTTTTGTCTCTTTAAGGTACATACACCATAAGACATTAATCGTGGTTGGAGTTTAATGTACAGTTTGGGAGTAGGTTAGAAATGAAATAAGCAAAACAGATTAAACTGCACTGAAACTGAGACAATCTTGTCATGTTGAATAGCTATTTACATTTAATCATTTGTCAGACACTTCAAAGTGAATTTCAAATGAGCACAGCAGAAGTAGCCAAAATAGGGTATATAAGTAATACATAAACAATTTATAAATATGACCATTTCCAGAAAGTCTAGAATACAAAGTAGATAGAAAATTGAATCGATGGTTAAAGTGATGTGTTAGATTTTAAATGACATAGTAAATAGGAAAGGGATTGTTAGTGTTAGAAGATCAAAATAGATCAAATGAAGAATAGATACATAAGTGGTAATGTTAGAAAGTCAGAACAATATTAGAAAGTTGTTGTTTTTTCCCCATTTATAGTTTATAGATATTTACTTTTCACAAGTTCAGGATCAGTAAGGATTTTTAAAAACAGTTTTTTAAAGAAGTCTCATCAAGGCTGCATTTATTTATTTATTTTAATCAAAATATGGAATCAATTGAAATATTACAATTTAATTTCATATTCTTATATATATATATATATATATATATATATATATATATATATATA
>CAIGQQ010032764.1:3313091-3346300 GCA_903798035.1 Danio albolineatus | reverse complement strand
TATATATATATATATATATATATATATATATATATATATATATACATACATACATACAGTTGAAGTCAGAATTATTAGCCCGCCTGTTTATTTTTTCCCCCAATTTCTGTTTAACGGAGAGAAGATTTTTTCCACCACATTTCTTAACATAACAGTTTTATTAAGTGATCTCTAATAACTGATATATTTTATCTTTGCCTTGATGACAGTAAAGAATATTTTACTAGATATTTTTCAAGACACTTCTATACAGCTTAAAGTGACATTTAAAGGTGTAACTATGTTAATTAGGTTATCTAGGCTGGTTAGAGTAATTAGGCAAGTTATTGTATAACGATGGTTTGTTCTGTAGACTATCGAAAAAATTGCTTAGAGGGGCTAATAGTTTTGACCTTAAAATTGTATTTAAAAAAATAAAAACTGATTATATTCTAGCCAAAATAAAACAAATAAGACTTTCTCCAGTAGAAAAAAATATTATCAGACATACTGTGAAAATTTCCTTGATCTGTTAAAGGTCATTTGTGAAATATTTTTAAAAAGAAAGAAAAATTCAAAGGGGGGCTAATAATTCTGACTTTAACTGTATATATAACAGTAACAGAAGTACTTCTGTATAATAATAATATAAAAGTGTAAATCTCCTTGAAAGCAATACTTACACTGATTTGTTTTCATGTTTAATCTTGTCAAAATACTTAATTTAAATCAATCTAATGCATAAAGTCCTGTACTAATAAGCCTGAATTGAATGCTGAAATTCCGAGCTTTTGTCACTGATCAGATGCTCTCAAAAGTGATTTTGGCTGGTTGTTCAAAGTCATTATTTAAAATGAGTTAATTTTGGGACAACTTAATTGGCTTTTGTTCACACCACTTAAATCCACAAAACAATTAAGTTAACTTAAGCGATTTGAGTCGGGACAACATGAAGGAATTTGGGAAACCAATAATTTTTTTACAGTGTGTTTATTCTTAAACTGATGTGTTCTCATGGCTGTCATTACAGTTGTCAGTTAACCGTCAGTTTAGCTGTTAAGAGGAAACTGCTCAGTGTGTATTTACATATTCATCTAAATGTTGCTTTTATCAGTGTGGGCTTTGTTTGCCAACAGTATACTGCTACGTCTTTTTACCTCTGATCACTAAACAGAATAAAGGGAAAAGAAAACTTAGTACAGTTTAGATCAATTTATCAATTTAGATCACAATTTATGGTATTAACAAACCATTAACTAACACGTCTAGCTTAAACTACTAATTAGCTGTTTATTAATAGTTAGATAGAACGTTTTGGGAAGGATTAGGGATGCAGAATAAGATCATACTTTATAACTACTAATGAACAAGTGTTCTACACAAGTTTCTACTAATAAAAAAAGAAAAAAAAGACTTAATAGTGCGATCTGTCCGATGTAGCACAGTGCTCATTCGGTAAAGGCACAGCTAAACCGATGTGTTTTAAGCCTTGATTTGAATGTTCTTAATGTAAGTGTTACCAAAAACTTTGCTGGTATAATGGCACATGTAGTCCACAGTATTTAGACAAATGTAAACCTAATAGCATGAAAGAGATTATATATTCATTCTCCCATGTGCTTTGGTACAGTTTTGTTTGTGATTTTGAATTATTGTGGAATCGTGATTAATGCATTGTGATGCATATTAGCCACTGTTTGTCATCAATGTTTGCTTACAGTGTCCTGTGCAGCAGGGTGAATTCATAATTCAGAAGCACACAGAGCACATTAAGACAGTGGAACGGACGTGTGCAATCCCACATTCCCCTGCCTTCTATTTTTGGCTTCTCAGGAGACAGAACACGTTCACAATTTAGCATTTACTGAATCATTATCATCCTGTTTATGTTCACTGATTTCAGCATTTTTGTTGCCGTTTCCCCTGCTGTAATTCCCAAACGACACATGGCACAGAATAGGAGAATGCATTCAATAAATGATTTGTGCCGAGCAGTAAATACGATTGTGCTCCCAGCCACATCTACCTCTGCATTTTAACCAGCTCATAAAGCTGCCTCGCTCACCTGCTTTACAAATATATTACAAAATACAGATGGCTTGCTTTTCTCGTTCATCGCCCACAGGGACTTTTCCGGAACTACAGTGATGCCTTCCTGCCAGTTTTAAAGCCTCATATGGAGCGGCTGGCAAACGACTCTCATGAGAGCACCCAACGCTGTGTGGCTGAGATCATCGCAGGCCTGATTAGAGGCAGCAAACACTGGAGCTTTGGAAAGGTGAGTGCTGGTGCATGCGTGAGGGATGGGGGCCACTGAAAGGTTTTTTTTTTTCATTCATGTCTTTCTCACACATAGGTGGAGGCGTTATGGACATTCCTGATTCCTTTGATGCGAACAGCGCTGTCTAATATTACTGTGGAGACCTACGCCGACTGGGGTACCTGCGTGGCAACTGCTTGTGTACGTTACTGTTTAAAGCTGTTGTTGACGCTTGTCACATAGTGATAGTTTATAAACAGAGTTCTAATTCATTATTGTCAATCATTCTATTATACAATCAGCTTAAGACAAACCCCCTATAAATAGTCAAGCATGTCCTACTTTTGTTTTCTTTTGACTTCAGCCCCCCTCCACCAGCTCAACTCCACACTTTGTAGGGGAGCGTTCAGGAGTCAGACTAGACCCTGTGTTCGGACCCCTATCTCTCTCTCTCTAGCCCGATAAGGGGAATAACACTAGTTAGGTTGTCTTTCTGAGCACAGAGCCCTCTCTGACAGCACGCCAGATATGCTTATTCTATTCAGTCAAATATCTGCAAGTGTGAACTTGTGAAATTCACTACCTGAATGGATTTTTAAAACCAACCATAAATGGCCATTTCAGAGTTGTTAATGGGTGAAAAATGAAGATGATATATGGCAAGGCAAGTTTATTTATATAGCACATTTCATACACAGTGGCAATTCTAAGTGCTTTACATAAACAGAAATAAAATTGAAGTATAAGAAAATAAAAACAAATAATAAAAAACATAAAAACAGATTAAAATGAGTTAAAACAAGTTATAAAAGAATGAAAAAGAAAGACATAATAATATGGGTCAAAAGATGGTTTTTGTGTTTACATTATCATACGTTTGACTGAATTTGGATTGGATACATTTAACGTTCGACTGGCCAACATTTTAAAACAGGTACAAGTTAAGATTTTGTTTTATTATTACAACTTGACGTTACAATGTTACAATACCAGATTATTACAATAATCTTCAACAGTGATTTTTGCAATATTTTAACAGCAATAACCTTTATTTGACATAAATAATAAAACAGATTTAATACATTTAACAAATAAAGCCAGTACTGTTGCTATCCATAAATTGGCAATTGGCAACAAATGGTTTTGTGCTGATATTTTGTGCAGATAATGTTTTGGTTTTTGCAAGTATTTAATGATTTCGCTTGGAGAAATATGATGATTTATTTAAAAGACATGTAACTTATCTCCATATAATTATTATCTCTATATAATTATTATATAGAGATAAGTTACATGTCTTATAAATAATTCATCATATTTCTCCAAACGAAATCATTAAATACTTGCAAAAACCAAAACTTTATCTGCACAAAATATCAGCACAAAACCATTTGTTAGTTTGGGCTAAAAACCACTTTATATTATAAATATTATTTGGAGCAGCAAAATTGCCAATTTATTATTATTATTAAATATTATTATTATTATTATTATTATTATTATTATTATTATTGTTATTATTAAAGTCCCTAGGAACTGAAAGCTGTGACTGTTTTTTTTTTTTTTAAATTACGTATTGTCACGCAGTATTCCTAGAGAAATAATATTAGAGGAATATTAAATGACAAAACAGTAAACATGGCTTGTTTTTTTTTCTTTTGCAATTTGAATAGATGTAGTAAAGTAGGCATCTCATTCAGAAAGATCGGAGGAAAGGGGTTTAGAAGAGTTATTACAACCTAACAGACTCCTGCTCACCATTTCTGTTTGTTGTCAAAACTGACAGTTGGAGCGGCGTGATTATACATGTTAGCCAGACCCATTTCCTAAGATATACATAATCATTTATATCATTTTCAGATTTTAATTAAAGATTAGAAGGGCAAACATTTTTAATGACATGCACAGATGAATTGTTCACCACAAATCATATGGTTAGTTTTGATTTCAGGGGGACCTTAAGCATCAGTGTCATCCTTTTAAGTCATTAAGGCTTTTTGACCACATCATTACTGATTTGCCAATAGCTTTAATTTAATCCAATATTGGCTGATAAATATCTGTGACCGATACATCTGTGCATCATTGCAATTCCCCCCAAAATACTGAGATATAATTATTTGTCAATATTGCATGCCCCTGTTTAGAAGCTGTTGATATTTGTATTTTCAGGAGAGCCGAGATCCACGAAAGCTTCACTGGCTTCTCGAAATGCTGATGGAGTGTCCTCTCAGCGGGGAAGGAGGATCATTTGTAGATGCCTGGTAAGTGTAAATTAGGTTTTGGTTCACGGGCCGATTCTGACACCGTACTTTCGATGCATATGCTGATGGTCTCTATCTTTCTCTGTAGTCACCTGTATGTACTTCAGGGTGGTTTGGCACAGCAGGAGTGGAGGGTCCCAGAGCTGCTGCACAGATTGCTGAGCTACCTGGAGCCCAAGCTCACTCAGGTTTATAAGAATGTGAGAGAGCGCATTGGCAGGTGGGTCTGAGTTTGTGTTCAGGACACTTGTGTCTAGGCCAGGGATTAAAAATACCATGAGGCCAAAATCATGATTTATTCACACTGCTGGATAGAGCTGGGGTGTTCAAGAAATTTATATATCTATATATAAATCTATAAATATCTATATATAAATCTATAAATCTATATATAAAAAACTGATTCTGTGCTTAGTTTGCTAATTAGATTTATAAAGTTCTACTGTTGCTACTTCTTTAGTCAAAGCAGCAGAGGGCGCTCGCATATATTATTAAATTAAATGTGAAATTTTAACAAATTAGACATGGAACTGGTTGTTAACCCCATATTTTATCGATAATCTACTAAAGAACAAAATAGTAGATTATAGTTACATTAAAAAAAAAACAACATGCAAATAAAAAGCCATCAGCCTTTCGATTTATTTATTTTTGTTACAATTTTTTATTTATTTATTATTATTTATTTATTTTTGTGACCCCTGGGGTGATTGCATTATATTAAAGACACAGCAATAACGTCAGATGCAGCACATTGATTTTTATGGCACCAGTTTATGGCCAGGTTACGGCACTCATGTACATTAAAAATAAATACAGGCCACAACTGAACACGGAGGATGGTCTCTGTGTGACATTCTCCAAAATTTAATGATCAATACACTTATTGGTATGTGTGCGCCATTGTGTGCATGGTTTATATGAGCAATATCACACGAGTAGCAGTGTGATATGGCTGCATATCGGCATTGGTGGGAGGCGTGCGTTGCCTTAGTGCCCCACCAGTGATGATATACAGCCATATTGCACTTCTACGAGTGATATTGCGTTTATACAACAGTTCGATGGCATAATCGTGTATATGAAAAAGAAAATCAAACACGCAGAGTCTAAAAACCCTTTTGTATGAGGAACTACTTTCTTAGTCTGCAGCTGTCGTCAAAACAGCAGAAACAGTTGCTAATTCACCAGCGTCATTTTAAAGCTAGTATTTGAACGATTCTCTGGCTTAATCTAAAATCATTACAAAACAGGTGATTTTGCTCACATTTTAAGATTATAAAGCTGAACGGCATGAAATGCCATCAGTCTGGAGACATTTCACTATATTTCTTCGGGAGAGCACAATAATTAACCCCAACAAAGCTAAAGCAAAGCAAAGCAAACACTAGCAGATTACTGTTGTGTTTGCGATAATAAAAAACACTAAACGAATGCGGGCATTTCTTTCTTTCTTTTTACTGAACTAGTCTGCAGTAACGAAAACAGGAGACTCATTAGAAATAAACAGAAGGCCAACCAAAAAGTAACTCTGTGTTATAGAAAAAGTGTGGCCAACACAAAATACATACGTTCCTAATATGTCAGTCCGTTCTCACACTGAACACACTACAATTACTATAGTGTAAATACAGCACTACAACATACAAAAGAGAGAGATCAACTTAGTCACTTACAATCTAAACAACTCAGGCAATCTAAACAACTACATTCTCACCTGAAAAAGCCTCAAAACATTATATTATCCAACAGCTGCAATATTTGTCAAAATGTAGTGAGTTAATTCATCTGCTGTCACTCACTCACTGTGGGCATAGTGATACAGAAGGGTGAGGAGGATGTACGAGTTCTGATATTGCAGAATTTCGCACTGCTATCAGCCAGTCAGATTTAAGAACCAGACAGAACTGTTGTAGAACTATTTATAACTACCTCAGACAATATTTGGAGTCGCGAGTCACTGGCATTGTGGCATTATTTTAGGGGTTGTGGGCCGAAAAGTAATTACATTACAGTCCCACATTACATTAATATTCAACATTTCAGTAATTTTACCCTAGAGAGACTTGTCTTGAATAATTTTTTGGGTTATTCACGGTCTGCTGAAAGTAATTGAGTTAATTCTAATAAGTTGTCTTTAAATATTCAACGGATGGACTGTTAGGAAAATAACGCCACTTCACTGTACCCAGAATAAAGTCAAATAAAAAGCTTTACTAATTGTTTATGGTTTAACACAAAGTTTCTCCCATAGTTCACGCAAAGCATCATGGGGCAGAGGAAAAATTGCATGAGACCAACAGTGTAAACGTGGCTACTATAATCCAAGAATACACCAGCACTCACACTCATCTTCTTGTCATGATCAATTCCTTTCAGTGTGTTGACGTACATCTTCATGATTGATGTGGCTCTGCCCTACACTCTGCCCACTAAATCCCCACACATCGCTGAGTTCACGGAGCGGATCCTGTCTCAGCTGAAGCCCCTGATCGAAGGTGACGAGGAGATCCAGAACCACGTGGTGGAGGAGAACGGAGTGGGTGAGCAGGACGAAAGGACCCAGGCCATCAAACTCCTGAAAACTGTGTTGAAGTGGCTGATGGCCAGTGCGGGACGCTCTTTCTCCACTCCAGTCCCTCAGCAACTCCAGCTGCTGCCACTGCTCTTTAAGGTCTCGTGTGTTGCTGTGTCTCATCTTTTATCCATTTGTGCGGAGTGCTCTTAAGTGGATTGCTGACTTGTTTTTCTCTCTGCATGCAGATCGCGCCTGTTGAAAACGATGACAGCTATGATGAGCTGAAGAGAGACGCTAAGACGTGTCTGTCTCTTATGTCTCAGGGGCTTCTGTATCCTGAACAGATCCCACTGGTGCTCAGTGTGCTACATGAGGTGAGGATTCAGCCACACCGGACCCAACATATAAAGCCTGAATTTGACCTTGGCTCATTTATTATTTAATCAATCTCACTGCTTTTGTAAGATCAGTGTAGGAGAATAATAAACAAATATAATTACTGAAATAAAGTAAAGTTAAAAAAAATAAATACTAAAATAATAATAAATACATTTCATATAATAAATATTGCCTAATCAGCTAATAGAAAAGAGTTAGCTGAAGTAATTAAAATATTTTTAATTTAAACTAAATATACACTACCTGACAAAAGTCTTGTTGCCTATCTAAGTTTTTGGAACAACAAATAAGAACTTGACTTCTAGTTGATCCTTTGGTATCAGAAGTGGCTTATATGAAAGGCAAAGGTCTCTAGATTACACTTATTTTACCAAATAAAAAATGATCATGCCTTGATTTTTAATTATTATTTAATTAGGACAGTGAGGTCTGACTTTGCTTAGACAAAAGTTTTGTCACTTAACAGAAATAATGTACAGTAAAGAATATAAAGTCATGGTGCAGTGGAAAAAGAATTAATATTGCGTTTGACTCCCATGAGCTTTGAAAACCGCATCCACACATCTCTGCAATGACTCAAATAACTTTATTAATAAGTCATCATTATTAACATCTGGAATGGCAAAGGAAGCGTTCTTGCAGCACTCCCTGAGTTCATCAAGATTTCTTTAGATTCATCTTCCATGCCTCCTCTTTCATCTTACCCCAGACATGCTCAATAATGTTCATGTCTGGTGACTGGGCTAGCCAATCCTAGAGCACCTTGACCTTCATTGCTTTCAGGAACTTTGATATGGAACCTGAAGTATGAGATGGAGCGCTATCCTGCTAAAGAATTTGCCTCTCATGTGCTTTAAGTAATGGGCAGCACAAATGTCTTGATACCTCAGGCTGATGGTGTTGCCATCCACTCTGCAGATATCTTGAACGCCCCATACTGAATGTAACCCCAAACCATGATTTTTCCTTCACCAAACTAGACTGATTTCATTGAGAATCTTGAGTCCACGCGGGTTCCAACAGGTCTTCTACAGTATTTGTGATGATTGGGATGCAGTTCAACAGATGATTCATCTAAAAAATCTACCTTCTGCCACTTTTCCAAATGATCAACTAGAAGTCAAGTTATTATTTGTTGCTCTTACAACTGGGATCAATGTCAAGACTTTTGTCAGGTAGTGTAAGCTATTTATAATAATAATAATTAAAAAAGGCAACAAAGCAGAACCATGTTACATAATTACACTTGATATTTGTAATGAACTATTTACTAAATTAAAATTAAATGAAAACTGCAAATGAATTAATTAAATTTGCTCTAAAACTATTAATATTACAAAAATATTTTGCTATTAAAAATAGTCATTGAAATAAAACTAAAATTGCCTTAGCAGCACACCAAAATAGTTTCTATTGAGTTATTAAAATAAGAGAAATAATTGTCCTATTTTTTTCATCTATAAAGAGAAAATATGACAAAAAGCAAAATATGAACCTAAATTGAAAACATTAAATATTAAGATAAAAAATCGTTGACAGTGATAAAAAAATAATAATAAAGTTAAAGTAAGAATAATATGGATATAAAAAAATACATTTTGCAATATCAACTTACAATAAATTGGTTTCTTTACTATAAACAATTATAAAAAAATACAAAAATTGGCATTGCTAAAATTATTTTATTTTATTTTATTAACTAAAATGATAAGTTATTACTACCGTTATTGTTTCTGTCATACTTGTCTTGTATGCAGATAATAAAAAAATAGTAGAAAATAATAATTTAATATTTAATTAATTGTCTATTACCAACCAACACATATCACCCAATCCTAATTCCCACAGTTTTGCTGTGAAACCAATAAGCTTCTTTTTCTACATTTGCAGATTGCTGGTAGCAGCTCTTGGCATGCCAGATACTCGGTGTTAACATATCTCCAGACGATGGTGTTTTATAATCTGTTCACCATCCTGAGCAGCGAGCAGTGTGTTCAAGCCGTCAGAGCCCTGGTCATCAGGCTCCTGGAGGACGAGCAGCTGGAGGTACATTTGGGCCACGATCATTTATTTATTCCCTTTCATGCATCCTTTTTCATTAAAGCTTCATCTCTGTTCTGTCTGTGCTGTAGGTGAGAGAAATGGCTGCCACCACACTTAGCGGCTTCCTGCAGTGCAATTTCTTGGCTATGGATTCCTCCATGCAGACTCACTTTGAGGCTCTATGCAAGACCAGATTGCCCAAAAAGAGGAAAAGAGACGTGGGTTCTGTGATGGACACTATTCCTTCTGTTGGTATGATCACACTTTAATCAAACGCAGTGCTGTGCTGTTTGGACCAGAGAAGTGGGACAGTGGAAACATTCCAAAATTTCAACTGCAAATTTCATTTAAGTTTATGTTCAATACCAGCTCTCTCTAATTATCCTGTCACATATGTGCATATTTTGTGGTTAATATATAAAAAAAATACATAAAATGTCAGAATGACAAGATACAATCACAAAGTTTGAAAGCAATGGGGTATATGCACATGGACTTTTAATTTCAGCCAGCCAGCCTCAGTGCTTTCGGTGATTTCGGTTCTTTCCATTATAAAATCGCTTCCTTTAAGGTCTGATTTCTTTAAAAATCAGTGATCTTCACTGCCTGATAGATATACGATATGAAGTGAAGCACTGCATTAAATTTTTCCATTTTTCCTCACCATGTTTATAAAATGCGATTTTATTTTGCATGTTGTTTTAAGGACTTTTATGGCCCGTTTCCACTGAGTGGTACAGTACGGTACGGTATGGGTCGGTACGGGTCACTTTTATCAGGCTTGCGTTTCCACTGCAAAAGGGTACTCTTTTGGTGGGTGTGGTGAAGTTTCAGTCAACGTCATTTTCGCTCGAGGAAATGTTTACAGTAAAGCTTTACAGGTCGTTCACAAATCATACGAGAAGCACTTCTCACAAAACAGAAGCTTTATTATAGACATAAACACTGGTGTATAAATGTTCATTACTGACTGAACATGATCTGATTATAACTAGATCAATGATGCGAAATAGCCTACGGTCTGCGATTATATTAAATAAATAAATAAATGCAGCATATATGAACACATACAGCCCCTTACAGTCTCGGATGTTACCAATTACAGAAAAACTACACACAGCAGACATTTATGCCTTATTTAGGTTCAAAAACAATACGAAATAGAGCCCCGTCTGTGCAAACCTCTCATCTGTGTCTTTAATCTTCACCAGTACATGTAGCCTCTCCGTCATTATTCTCTCGTTAGAGAGTAATTCCGTCATTCCGAGTTTATAATAGTCCAGGTTAAGAAGTTTGTTATTTTAAATATTGACGCGTACGCGAGCGCAAGCAACAAAGCGAAACCACTCGTGCTCGCGCATATGGGCTCGTAACCCATAATAATCTGCTCTTCTTCTTGCCTTTTGGCTGTTCAAGACGACGACAAGGTTTGTTTGAGCTCGGGTCGACCATGGCTCGTTATTATATGTTTATATTATTTCGGAGTATTGTCTCTCGGCTGTGTATTAAACATGGCGGGTCTTTTGTTTTCATTCTGGTTAGTTGCGCGAGTAAATGACGTATCTTTGTAAACCAATAGCGTTCAGCTGCGCTTCTAGCTCTGCCTTTTGGTCACTCTTTGGTACCCTTGGGACCCTTTGCAAAGGGTGACCAAAAAGTGGTACGGTACGCTTTTAGACAGTGGAAACGGCCTTAAAAGCGTACCGAACCGTACCGTACCGTACCACTCATTGGAAACGGGCCAATAAATACTTTTATATTTATTACATGATATTTACGAGATGAAAATAAGCTCACAAAAATAGCATAAATCTTATTAAAATATTCATAAAAGTTTTTTTTGTATTTTCTGTCATGTATAAAGTCGGTCCTGGAGGTCCAATGTCCTGCATTGTTTAGCTCCAACTTGCTTCAACACACTTGCCTGGAAATCTCTAGTATACAAATAAGGGTTCACCTGGAGCGTTTCCCGGTTTGTTTGACAAGTGCGAGTGCTCCGAATCGGCCTCAGGCGCGGTTCAATTGGCCGGCCCTGGCCCGGTTGGAAAAGGTGTGCCAGAGCACTGTTCAGTTGGGATTTGCCGTGGTATACTTGTAGTGTGAATGCAAAGCACACTTGAGCCTGAAACTGAAGATGCAACGTCACTTTTAAGGGACTGTTTTATATGGATTTATTAAACATTCTTACTTTTCAATTCAAGTGGGTTAGCTAAACTCTGCTGGACACCAGAGATCTATAGGGATATTGAGATAGATTTATTGAAAAAAAGAAATAAAAAACATGCTCCTCTGTCCTCAGATCTAGTACGGCGTCACGCAGGAGTGCTGGGTCTCAGTGCGTGCATCTTATCCAGTCCGTACGATGTCCCGACCTGGATGCCTCAGCTGCTCATGGACCTCAGCGCACACCTCAATGACACGCAGCCCATTGAGGTACACGGCCCGTCACAGCAAACACAATTGCTTTCTGTCTCCTCCTTGTGCTCTATGCTCACAGGGCCCATTAAATCTAACAAAAATCAATACAAGCCTCTCTCCGTCTGATTTAGATGACCGTGAAAAAGACTCTGTCTAATTTCCGCCGCACTCATCACGACAACTGGCTGGAGCACAAACAGCAGTTCACGGACGACCAGCTCGTGGTGCTCACAGACCTCCTGGTGTCTCCCTGCTACTATGCATAGACAGGTACAATACAAAGACACTTTTTTTGAATGGGTCATGATGTGGATTGTTTAATGTTGCATACATACTCAAAATATACACTCAAAAGGTTTTCCACGATAACTTTTCCTGTGCTTCCATCTGAAATACTGTAAATCTCACTGAAGAGAGTGGAAACCAGAGAGCGTTCAACAACTTCAATCATATAATGTACAACAACAAAAATGCAGGCCTACTGTTGGTTAAAATGCTAAATTTTGTTTAGATTTTAGGTGGTGGACTTGAATAGACTTTAAATGGGCTATATGCACAGCTAGTGTTTTTCAGGCAATGATAAACTGACAGTGAAAGGTTGTTGTGACATTCTCAATTTCATAAGGTTCCTTTTACTGTATCGATGTGGTAATGTAATTAAAATACAATCAGTTAATAGACTTAAGCTTTCATTTAGTTGTTCAAGTTTAAAATGAGATAAAAGACACTAGCGCCATTAGAAAACTCCATTGAAAATACTGGGATGAAATAAATGACACTGTAGGGAAAATGAATTTAGGGCAGTGCGTCTTGTCCGGTCAGATGCCCACTTTATATTGTCTGTCAGGCAGTAAAGATCACTGATCTTAACCTGTGATTTTGTAATGACCAGACAGTTCACCGGAAGTGCTTGTTCTGGCTGACTGAAAATGAAAAGTCTCTGTGTTTATACTCCATTGGTCCTCAATGGACAGGACAGTGATGACCTCAGAACACAGCTATTCATAATTCTGAAGATTTATTAACTATGCTAGAGAAATATGCTTGCGCTCTGTCATGGGCTACATATAAATAGATCATATTCAAGCTGGTACATTAAATGAGTAATTTGCCGTTATCAAATGAAGTATATTCCCTGGGACTTTTCATTTTGAATAAACCAGCTCAGGCGCTCCTGGTGAACTGTTCTGCCATTATAAACTTGCTTTGTTTAAGAGCTGGTTTGTTTTCAAATCAATTTTCAAATCACTTTGCCTATTTTTGAGGTGTGTTATAAAGTTGGACAAGAAGCACTGAATTAAATTCATTACGAAACCCGTTTCCATGCCATGTCTTTAAAATATGGAAATTTACATTTAAAATTTGTATTTACACACCAAGCATTTTTAAATTGTTTACTACTATGTGTGATATAACTGCTGCAATTTTGCTTTTATCAGTCATTTATCAGAATGGATTTGTATCCATTTGGGACATAAAATCTTCTTAACAATTTTGTCTCTAGGATGAAACAGGGCTATTTTAGAGAAGTTTAGATAAAACCTCTATATGAACCTTCTTTTACTTTTACATTCGTCTATCGTCAGCAGTACCTCAAGAGGTTGTTTTATGTAGGGGTACAGAAAAATATTTAGCATAGTATAGCAATATTTTCCACAACAATGCTATATTGATATAGATACCCATATTGATATACAGTGGTCCTTCGTTATTTGCGTTCTAAAAAACCTGCAATATGCAAAGTAGTCAGCTATTATTTTTTTACCATTTTCAAAGATCTTTTAAGGCTGTAAAGCCTCTCACTACACACTTTATACACTTTTCTCAGACAGCCTTTAACATTTTCACTTTTCTCTCGTTTAAACACTCAGTTTAAACCATCGTAGAAAAATAAGTCCAGTGTTATAGAAGGAAACCAAAGTTGATTTCTCATGTCATGACGAGGGCCAGACAGAATGGGCACACATGTTTTGCTTTTTCTGCGCAGAATATTGTAAAAAATCTGCGGAATTATGTGGAATGATTTTGGGTGTATCGAAACTAAAAACTTAATATGTTAAACAAAATAATACATTTTTAACAAAACTTTTTTTGTAACATTTTCAATGTTTACAATGCAAATCCTATAAGATCCATTCATTTAGTAAACAAAGTAAGTCTCTCATATAATATATTTACCATATCTCTACTAATAAACAGAAATGATACTTCACAAACTGTATTGTACATAAATATGAACTTTTTCATATTAGTCAGTAATATATGGAAATTAATTTAAAAACTGAATAAATATAAATTTACACACGTTTACGTACAACTAAATAATAGACTTAATATTTGGCTGAACATCTGCAGATTTCTACGCACACAGATTCTGTGTAGGCCTAGTCATGACCCCTTCCAGTAAATTTAGGAATTGTTACGAGGCAAATGAATCCTGTGACGCCTAATAAATGCTATCTTATTTGGCATCTCTCTAGGTTTCTAATATTATATTCTGTTGCCATGGTAACTCATTGATAAAAGAGAAAAGCTGCTTAATTACTTGATGACCTGAGAATATATATATATATATATTTCATTTCAGGTTTGGACAGCGTTTCTGCAGGTTTTAGTTTTCTTTTTTTTATTTTATACTCAAATCTTATGCATTCACGAGGACGTGACGGAAGGACACAGACGCTCATGATGTCGAACCCACGAGCGCATGATGAGAGAAGGGCAGGAGGCACAGAGATAGGCATGAAGAAGTCGAGAACACAAGACCTGAGGCGAGCAATTTAACCACCTAGAAATACACTCTGTACGTACTGTGTGTATGTATATATCTAGCCCATATTTTTGCATTTTTGAAACTATACTTAATATTTAAGGTTTACCAGTGCAGGGATGTACGGCCTGCAGTCTGTAATATTATTGTACAGATAGTCTTTTTGGTTTTTTTGGGGCAGGGGGGTCAAAATTGTGTGATGAAGGACAGAATGCCTAAGGATCGCCACATAAATCCAACTCAAAGCCCCCATCATGCTCTCTGATGTGAGTTTTTAATGCTCTGAGCACTTGACGATCACTCACCGACTGAATCCATTCAATTTAGACTTTTTTTGTTGCATTTAACTGGAATATTTTCAGCGTATAGCTTAACATTTTACATCTAGCAACATGCGATTCTCAATCGAGTGACTTTTTTTTTTAGCCACACCAGCCATTTTTGAATAGATCAAAAAGTTTGGTCATCGCATCGATAACTTGACGAACAATATATTTGGGCTGAGTTCTCGTTATTTATCATCACATGAGAACGCAAGTCTGAGTACTGTGACGTTATCGTGGTATGTGCGTGTGTAAATTAGCTGTGACATTGTCTTGTAGCTCTGCTCACATGCCATCATAACAGGGTTTTCTTTGTGTCCTCTGTGTTTGTGTATTTATATGTGTATGTATGCGTTTATGTACTGTACATATGCATTTATCTATGCATAAACGACTGACATGTCCTCTCTTGAGAACTGCTTGAAGAGTACGAGAACGTAAAGCGAGTTTGTGGACGGTGGTGGATTTGTGCGCGTGATGGCGTGAGTGTGCATGTTTGTAGTTTGGATCCTATTTTAAGCCGTTTATTATTGGCATGTGACAGAATCCCGGATTGTCTTTCCTTATTCCAGCCTCAGAATCATTTTAGACTGAATCACACACAGCGCCAGGAAAGGGCTTGGGGTCGTTATTATTACCATGATTAGTTCTGTTTTACATTCGGGAGTGTACATAACAGGAACATTAGCTTAGTGCCAAAACTGCAGTGATTTCTCTCTATTTTTTTAGATGTTTGCTTTGTTTTATTCTCAAGGCCAATAAATGTATTGTTTTTAACAAATTAAAAAGCAAGGACTCGTTTTTTTCTCTCTCAGTAATCTTGCTGTTTATCTGGAAAGTATAGTTTTATGAATGCATACAGTATGGCTGTGAATTCAACAAACATCGAGTTCAGATAATGGACACAATGACAGAGCCGTGGATAAGTGGAGTTGTAATAGTGACAAAGAATCCATAATAAATGAATACAAAGTCAAACCTTTGCTTGGGTAAATCTCACATGTCCCATTTTGTTGTTGTTGTTGTTGTGTGTGTGTCAGCTGTGATTTTTTGAATCAACAAAGTAGAGTTTTTCTTTTTGGAAAAAGGATCTGAAAATGTGTGCATGTACAGTTGAAGTCAGAATTATTAGACCCCCTTTATATTTTTTTTTCCCAATTTCTGTTTAACAGAACGATTTTTTTCAACACATTTCTAAACATAATAGTTTTAATAACTAATTTATAATAACTGATTTCTTTTATCTTTGCCTGACAGTAAATCATATTTTACTAGATATTTTTCAAGATCCCAGTATTCAGTTTAAATTGGCATTTAAATGCGTAACTATGTTATTTTGGCAAGTTAAGGTAATTAGGCAAATCATTGTATAACAGTGGTTTGTTCTGTAGACAATCGAAAACAAATATTGCTTAAGGGGGTTAATCATTTTGACCTTAACTTGTTTAAAAAAACCTGCTTTTAATTCTAGATGAAATAAAACAAAGACAGAAGAAAAAACTATTACAGGAAATACTGTGAACAATTCCTTGCTGTTAAACGTCATTTGGGACATATTTGAAAAAGAAAAAAAAAAACTCAGAAGGGCTAATAATTTTGTCTTCAACTTATATCTCAACAATATCTCATCCCACATTAATTAATGGGGAGCAAATTAAGTTAATAACAATTTATAAATATTTGGGTGTGATGTTAGACAATAAACTAAAGCGGGATGTATGGACTGACTGTGTAAGGAAAAAGCTTCAACATAGAATTTACTTCTTAAAGAAACGATTGTCTTTAATTGTTGACAACACATTGTTGGTCATGATTAATAGTGCTTTTATCAAAGGTATTGCAACATTTTGTGTGATCTGTTGGTATAGAAATGCTTCTGAGGCCCAGAGGTCACTGGTGAAGAAGGTAAAAGCCAGTAAGTTGTTGGGAATAAAACTAAAGAACATTGATAGTATATACAAAGAAAGTGTACTAAATAAGGCTATCATGATTTTCAATGATGAGAAACATCCATTATCATACACCTTTCAATTGTTACCATCATGTCGTCGATATTGTGTTCCCACATCAGTAAGAAATAGGACCAAATTATCATTTATACCTCAAGCAATTAGTTTTTTTAAATTCCTCCTCTCTCAGTAGCAGTTGATGGCCAGTAGACTGGATATTTATTTAGAGTAGGGGAACTGTGTTTTCAAATGATTTATTTATATAAATGTCAAATGTGAAATGTCAGATGTCTCTGTGAGTGTCTGCTGCAAATAAAATGTCCCTACAGGAATAAATACAGTTAACTAACTAAAATATAGCTCTGAAAAAAGTAAGCGTCACTTCAGGGTTATTATCAGTTTTCTTGATTTGCTGAAGTTTATTTGGATGGGAGAAAAATGTTTTGTTTTTGGTTTTTTTACTGATAACTTGTAATAATAATAATAATAAGCCTACTATTATTTATTTATTTACAGAAAATGTAGGTAGTTAAATGGATAAAAAGATGGACGGAGAGACAGATTTTGATGGACGTTTGCTGTTTTGAATTGCATAAAATTATTAAAATAACAAAGAAAAAGTGGATTGTAAAATATTCTTACATTTTTACTTAATTTGAAAAAATAAATAATAATAAAAACATTTCTCTGATTATTTTGTCTATTCAATGCATTATTTATTTATTGCATGTGTTTTTGGGGGGTAAAATGTGACCTAACCATGTTAATGTTCGTGAGATTCACCTCGCCATGGCTTATTTTAAAGTATGGAACTTCATGAATAAACTGGAAATGGCTTTGTAACATATATTCAAGCATCCGGAGCAAAATAAAACCGACCTCTGAATATTACAAATCCTATTATTTACATTTTCATGGACGTACCCACCACTTACATGTGGTATATACTGAAGTCTTTAGCGTCTCAATGTTCAATGAGACATATGAACTGAAAACATCAAATCAAGTGCTTATTAGAATGTTTGGTCCCGTTTCATATTAAGTGGCCCTACACTGAAAAAAAGGATTCAATGCTGTTTCCTAGGGATTACTCAATTTTTTTTACGTTAAGTGGCTGTAAACAATTTATTTGGGCTGAAATTAAACAAACAAATTAAGTTGAACATTATTAAATGTAATTTGTTTGTTTAAATTCAGCCCAAATAAATTGTTTACAGCCACTTAACGTAAAAAAAATTAAGTAAACCCAAGGAAACAGCATTGAATCATTTTTTTCAGTGTAATGTAAACGTGTCCTAACTGCATATAGTACAGAACACCAGTGATGATTTTGAGGTGGTACATAGGTAAGGTAAGGGACATGTTTTGTGGAATTGCTAGGTCTCAGGGTATAGATTAAGATTTAAAGTAAACAGTTTAATTATTAATGTTCTTACACTCAGTTATTTGTTCTAAATACAAATACACAATAAGTGCATTGTACCAAATCAATAATTTAAATGTAAGTACATAATAGTTAAGGCCACTTAATATAAAGTGGGACCAAATATTCAGTAAAGAGACTACTGTATAATAAACAACTATTTTGCAACACAACCATAGTGTATCTCCAGCTCATCTAATGCCTTTCCAGCTGATCTTTTTCAGTACAAACAGATTCCTGAGCTCTTCAGTAGACACTTGGTGGATCAGTCCATGTCCTCCTGCAGCTGCTTCACCAGACGCTCCAGAGAGAACAGGTGATCATCCAGGTCTTCAGGTACTAGTTGTCGGAGGGCATCTGCCAGCTCAAACAGGTAATCTGTATTCTTGCCACTGGGGCCTACTGACTTGACTATCTGCTGAGCAATTGTCTCCAGTGGCGCGGGGCCAAGGTAATTTGGGTTGTCGCAGGAGCCGATGTAGAGCAATGTGTCTTGCATTGGCTGCTGTTGTTCGTCTTTGGGATGGAATGTAACCGTGATCACGCCATAGCCTCCTTTTTCACGGAAGTCTAAATACTCTTTCACTTCCTGTTCTTGGCCTGATGGCAACTTGTATGCAACGCCCCACACACAGCCCTACAGGCAAGAACAGAGTGAACCAACAGGAAGACGAGTTTGGATTATTCACTTTCGCATGTGTAATTCTCGTTTGTATGTAGAGCAAGGAAAAACAAATGTTGTCTGATTGGATGTCTAAATCAAATTGATGTAAATTATGGATTGTTAATTGATATCACAACTAGGTGTATGACATACTAAGTGTGGGACAAATGATGTGAAATATTCCTAGATAAATAAATGTGCAGAAGTAATGTTTAAACAGATGTTGATTGTCAGTTTAAGACGGTCAAAATAAAATACATTTTTGCAAGATATTTTTAAAAATGAAATCCAATAAAAAAATAAAAAGACTATTTTATTTTTATTCCTATTTTTAGTCCGCTTTTTAAAAAAATCCCCCTATTTTTAAATCTTTTTTATTTAATATAACATTAAATATTTTTAACATTTATATTTTTATATAAACTAGTTTTAAACCATCAATTGGGTCACAATTGTGATTTAAACAATCATAAAATATAAAAGTGACTAAAAAGTTGGCTGATGCATATACATTATAAGCAATTTTACAGTTTGGTTACAGTGAGGTTAACTGTTAGTCATTATTATTTTAAACTTTACAACAATGATTTATAAACTTTAGAGGCAAGCAACCTTAATTATAAAAAAGTGAATATAGTTGAAGGGTAAATTTAGTGTAAGATATTAGTTTATGATATATAGTTTATGATATATTTATATGAAATGTATATTTAGTGTAAAACTAGTTTATGGTATATGATTATATATAATTTATGATATGTATATGAAAGGTAAAGTGTAAGATATTAGTTTATGATATATGATGATATATAGTTTGATATATGAAAGGTAAATTTAGTGTAAGATATTGGTTTACATCTTATGTAATACCTATACCCCACGAGCTGCGCGTTCGTGCCATACAGTATATCACCATTGTATTGGCTTTAGCCATATAAATCGAGCAGTATTTAATAGGTTGACAGTCATTACCTCAGGATCCTCTATTAATGTCACCACTCGGCCAGGCTGAAATACAATCAATAAGACATAAAAGTGTTAATCGGACTCTGTTAAGTGCTCTGTCACCCTGAAAGGTCACTGTGGCTGAACACCAGCTGACTGTTGATCAACCCGGAGGACTTTAATGTCGAAATTACCTTTCCAGGAACTCCTCGATGATCCGTACTTCCCTGCCAGAACCGGCGACTGAAGCCCTTGACGAAACCCACTCGTTTATCCTCGTACGGAAAGTCAACTTTCCAAATCAGAGAGCCGTAGCCGAAAACCCACATGTTTGCTGTTGCCGGTGTCACGTTAAGTTAGCTCGCAGTGTCTGAACACATGCTCGGCTTATATAGCAACGGATGGCTGTTTGTTTTTTCGGGCCCGGTTAGGTTAGTTGACACGGTTGGCATAGGTGTGGACTGAACACAGAGATTAGTACCGATGAAGAATACAAAGGAATGAAAGCCGTCGGCAGATGCGTCTTTCGTCAAGTTTAGTCTGAACGTCATTTGATTGAACGTAATGCTATCATTTACAAGCTGCCAATCTGGTTGTATATATATATGGTTTCGGTACAAATAAATAAATAAATAGACGTTGATATCTGTACGTCATTAGTTTGAGGTTTAAGCTTGGTAGTGGATCAAGAACATTTTCAAAATAAAAGCCAGTTTACCGGGTTAAACATTTACCCCTTGCTAAAATTACCATGGTAACCAGAATTGTCCTGAGCATATTTATTACAGCACTGATGGAATTTTAGGATTTTTTACAGTACTAAAACTAAGAAATAAACAAACGGCTGTGACAATAACAAGATGGGTTAAAGTCGTTTTATGTAAAAGTTGCGCATATATTGAATATTCAAATCGAAATCTGTTTTCTAGCCTTTATTTATGGGTTATGAGAACCATTTCATCACCTTTTGTTTTTTTTATTTATTGGTTGCTGCCATACTTGCAATAATGAAGACCGAAGTGCAATTAATGAAGGAATATGCCCTACAAATAAGTGTTTCAAATTTATTTAGTCTAGCGGGTGGATCGATTAATCCATGACAAAACTGTAAATAAAATACTGAACTTTTACTTCATATGGTTCATTTTCCCTACTTATTTATGGACGGAACACAAAAGCATACACGTTTGTTCTAGCCGGAGTCCTAAATCAGCCTATCAGAAATTGGCGTCACCGGAAATATCCGTTGTATTTTTCGGGTCCTGAAACTAATGTGTTATACCTTTTTATAACCCTTCAGATATTTACAGATGCTTTTGCGCCGCAGTATAATTTCAATTTAATATATTGAGGTTGTCTTATAAGTGTCGCAGCTATTAAGTCATTATTTTACAGTCAACGCATTGTTATTTGCCAAGCTTATTATAATTAGTGATGAACAGAATGTTGTTCTGAAGTATGGACTTCACCGAGTGTTATGCAGACTCTTGCTCAGCCGTCGCGTTGGCGGCCCGGGACGGAAAGTGTCGCCGAGTTCAGAAGCTCATCCGCAGAGGCTTTGCGGTGGACGTGAAAGATAACCGGGGCTGGAACGCTCTGCACGAGGCTGCGGCTGCTGGAACAGCGGGGTGTGTTCGGCTTCTGATCCCCGCAGCTGGTAACAGTTTATTTCAGTACCGTTAGGTCTGAACTTGAAGAGTATCAGCGGAGGGACAGTTCACCTAGAAATAGAAATTCTGACATTGTTTTCTCGTCCACATTTCTTTTTACAAACATGACCATGTGTACTGTATGACTTACTGACTGACTTTAGTCAAACACGAGAAACAAATATTTCGCAAAGAGTTTCTGACCTGTTGTTTACCATAAAGAAAAAACAAATGTGGACTGGCCCTAACGTCAGACGAAGTACACAATTGTGTGCCATATTCAAAGTGTTTAAAGATGCACTCTTGATTTTTATTTTTTATCTTCAAAGTTTATAAACTTTTTTTATTATTACATTTTTATCTTTAACACTTAAAGATTATTTTATTTTCCCTTCCCGTTGAGTTGGGTATTGCATTGTATAGGAGAGTTTCATTTAAATAATCACGTTCAAATTTACTTGAACATGGAATATGTCAGCACTGATTGTCCTAAAAGTATTTAAATCTTTTGATTACTGTATTATTACTACAGCTTTGTTTAAATAAATTAATCCACCTATATATTTTATAATATACCTATATTTGCTCAGCATAAATGAGTTGCACCCCCTTTTGAAAATTAAGTTTTTTGTTCATTTTTTTCAGTGAATATAACCAATATTTTTATCACATTTATTGAAAACATTTATTCATAGTTTGGTCAGCTAACATCTTTAGGAATTTAAATATTTAAATTCAAATGAGTTACTGAAAAAGATATTCTACAAAATTTCAACTGTGTAATATTTTTTTTGTGTCTCTTGGTTAGTTTTTTCTTTCTTTTTTTTTATTCCAATTTTGTCTTTGGTACTGACTAATCTATTTCCCAGAGATGGGTTGCAGCTGGAAGGGCATCCGCTGCGTAAAACAAATGCTGGATAAGTTGGCGGTTCATTCAGCTGTGGCGACCCCGGATTAATAAAGGAACTAAGCCGAAAAGAAAATGAATGAATGACTGACTAATCTAATGTGATTACAAATTTTTTATTATTATTGTTTAACAATCTAAAGAAAATATCAATTTAAAAAAAGAGAGGTGTGCTCATTCCTTTTAAGTACTGTATTTATTTTCTCTATACAGTGTATCTGGAAAGTATTCATAGTGCTTCACTTTTTTCCACATTATTTTATGTTAAAGCCTTATTCCAAAATGGATTAAAGTCATTTATTTCTTCAAAATTGTACACCCAATACCCCATAATGACAATGTGAAAAAAGAGTTTTCAAAATGGTTGCAAATTTGTTAAAAATATAAAACCTGAAAACTTGCATGTACATAAGTATTTACAGCCTTTGTTCAATACTTTGTTGATGCACCTTTGGCAGCAATTACAGCCTCAAGTATTTTTGAATATGATGCCACAAGCTTGGCACACCTGTTTGGGAATTATTACCCATTCCTCTTTGCAGGTTTTCATTCAGGATGTCTCTGTACATTGCTGCATTCATCTTTCCCTCTATCCCGACTAGTCTTTTCGTTCCTGCTGCTGAAAAACATCCCCACACTATGATGCTGCCACCACCATGCTTCACTGTAGGGATGGTGTTAGCCTGGTGATGAGGCCTGGTTTTCTCCAAACATAATGCCTGGCATTCAGTCCAAAGAGTTCAATTTTAGTCTCATCAGACCAGAGAATTTTGTTTCTTATGGTTTTGAGAGTCCTTCAGATGCTTTTTTTCAAATTCCAGGCTAAGGAGTGACTTTTGTCTGGCCACTCTACCATATAGGCCTGATTGGTGGATTGTAGAGCTGTGCAATATGGACAACATAATCATATTGCGATTTCCTGAACGAATATTGTGATTGCGATTTTATTTGTGATTTTGGCAACTGGTTTTGCTTTTTCAAACAAGCTACATACATGCATTCTAAATGTCTTCAGTGCACAAGAAGTGCAGAATAAAACATTTCACAATGAAATAACATAGTGTTCATTTTAATAAATAAAACTTCTGTAAAATTATCTTTAAAACAGACAACATAAAATAAATTAGGATTAACTAACCTCAAATCTAGTTAAAAACATACTGTACACAGTAGTAGTTTTTTTGTGTGCGTGTGTGATTGAGATTAAGTGCATAGCCCTAGTGGATTGCTGCACAGATGGTTGTCCTTCTGTAAGGTTCTACTCTCTCAACAGAAGAACGCTAAAGCTCAGACAAAGTGAGCATCGGGGTATTGATCACCTGCCTGACTAAAGCCCTGTTTACACTAATGCGTTTTCATTTTAAAGCGCATCCGTTTTGCTACGGTTACGCCATCCGTCCACACTTCGCCGGAGTTTTTGAGACCCGAAAACGGAGTGTTTTGGAAACGCTGGAGAGGCCGTTCATTCTAAAACACTGCTGCTCCGTGTCAGTGTGGATGGGGGAAACAGAGATGTCTGAAAATGGAGGCGTGGCTGCTGGACACAGAAATGGGAGCGTTGTTTGAACTATTGTCTGTGTTAGGCGCTATTGTGCAGTTAAACTCTGCCTTTTTTACTACAACAGCTGCATATATTCGCAAGAGGCAAGCTATTGTTCAAGCACTCGCTAATCGCTCGCGTTTCAAGTGGCATAAGCCCTATTAAGAACCAGCCCTATTTAGTACCTATTTAGGTTTTGGGTTACACCGGGAAGAACCAGCGAGACACATGCTTCCTGTTTATACTTGAATGCGCATGCCCAGAGTGCGCGAATGGTCAATGTGCTCATTGAAACTTTCAGATCAGCAGAATTTTTTCTGTAACCTTCCCCAGCCTTTTGCCTCGAGACAATCCTGTCTCGGAGGTCTACAGACAATTCCTTTGTCTTCACGCTTGGTTTGTGCTTTGACATGCACTGTCAACCCTGGGACCTTATATAGACAGGTGTATGCCTTTTTCACATCATGTCCAATCAAATAAATTTACCACAGGTGAACTCCAGTTAAGCTGCTGAAACATCTCAAGAATGATCAGTGGAAACAGAATGTACCTCAGTCACGGCAAAGGCTGTGAATGCTTATGTACATGCGATTTTTCAGGTTTTTTATTTTTAATAAATTTGCAACAATAAATTTTTTTTTTTTTTTACATTGGCATTATAGGGTATTGTGTGTAGAATTTTGAGGAAATAAATTAATTTAATCCATTTTGGAATAAGGCTGTAACATAAAAAATGGAAAAAGTGAAGCGCTATGAATACTTTCTGAATGCACTGTATATTTCCACATCTATTTATAATTTGTGTTTTATTTCTAACATTTTTGTTTAACTTGTTGTTTTAGCTGTTCTTTACGGCCTATTTACCAAGTAATTTTAATATTTCCAATACCAAAGTAGCTACAATGGAAATAATTTTGCAAAAGTCCCAGAAAGTCTAAATAACTAAAATAAAAATACAGCCTTTAATTTAAATTATGAACATGCTTAAAGTATAAAAAAATACAAAATCACAAAAGTTTCAAAACAGACTTGACTATTTAAAAAAATATTAATGTAAACTGTAAAAGTATATTAGTGTGAATAAAAAAATAGTGATGACAGGTAATTTCTATGTATATGTAAATAAAAAAAAACAAATATGAACATATAATGTAACATGAATATAGTTTTGAGAGCTGATGCTAAAGTTTGACAGCCACTAAACGTCATTCACTTACATTGGCTGTTTCTCAATTCCAAGAACGCAGAGAACGGACTCGTGCTCTTGTGGAGACCGGTCTTGCCAGGTCACATCGGGAGAACGAACTCGTGAGACCGCGAGGACAGAGAACGCGTCATCTAAGGAATGAGATGCTGCGTTCTTCCTGATGGTCACATGACCCTCGCATGTCTTTAACCGAATTTTTTTTTAAACATTACAGCATTTATACACTGATTTATTGTTTTCCCCCATTTCACAATATATGTTATGCATAAAGACTTCAGAAATATACGCTGCACATCACAAATAAAACAGATTTTAATACGAATTTCAACAAAAAAAACACCCTTAATGTGTTTATGGCTTTATTAAGATGTTCATGCTAATGTTTACTTTCACCATCTAATTTAGGGAAACTCCTGTGGTAAATAAGTATATCCCTAACTTTAATAATAAATCTATATAAAATGCTGCGCTTCCCACCTCCAGTCGCAAGGACTTCTGGGACTTCTAGAGCGAGTTCGGTGCTCAAGTCTGCATCGGTGCGTCCTCGATATCAAGAACACATCTGGGAACTTTCACGTGTCCTCCGGTCTTGCGGTCTTAAGTATTGGAACTGAACTTCGGCGGATGATGATGACGTTACACGAGAACACGAGGACGCAAGACTGCTGAGGAATGCATATTGAGAAACAGCCACTCTGAAAATTGTGAAAAAAAATATTGTCAAATAAATAAATCAATACAAATTATTTCATGATACAAAGATGGGCAAACGATAACAGAATTGACATTTCCAGGTAAAAAACTAGAGCCCTTTTAACACACTTGTATTTCTAAAATTCTGAATATAAATGTGGGTGGCATGGTGGCTCAGTGGTTAGCACTGTCGCCTCACAGCAAGAAAGTTGCTGGTTCAAGTCCCAGTTGGCATTTCTGTGTGGAGTTTGCATGTTCTTCCTGTGTTTGCATGGGTTTCCTCTGGTTGCTCTGTTTTCCTCGCAGTCCAAAGACATGCGATATAGGAGAATTGAATAAACTAAATTGACCGAAGTGTATGGTGTTTCCCAATACTGGGTTGTAGCTGGAAGGGCATCCACTGCGTAAAACATATGCTGGAATAGTTAGCAGTTTGTTCGGCTGTGGTGACCTCTGAAAAAAAGAGACTAAATCGAAGGAAAATGAATGAATGAATATAAATGGTGTTTATCAATATCAATGCTGTTTTTGATTGTAATGTGTATTTAATTTTCTCTCTCACCTTTAGTCAATTGTGAAGACTATGTCAACACTTTGACGCACAACTCGGAGACTCCTCTATACTTTGCTGCGAAATATGGACACCTCCGGGCAGTGAAGTGGCTTATCAAAGCCAGTGCAGACGTTAACAGGAAGACCAATGATCTCTCCTGTCCCCTCTATGCTGGTAAAACTCCTAAACATCCCACAATCTCAGCATGTTTACCACATGTATGTTTCCTCTTTTAAGTCTTGCTATACATTGCTTTCGTTTTTGTTCCAAGCTGTAGATGGTGGACACAAAGATGTGATTGAGCTGTTGGTGCGAAATGGAGCAGAAGTCAATGGGACTCACTCTTTGTCAGGCTGGTCTTGCCTCCATCAAGCTGTTTACAAGGTTACAACTTAAACTCTTCATTTTTGAAGCTTTAGAAACTTTTGCAGAAGCACTACTTGCATAAAAATGTTGTTTTATTTTTCTTACTTTTATGTATAACTTATCAGTTAGTTATAAAAACAACAACAACAATCGAATGACTATATATGATCCCCTTTTTTGCATGTATACCTCTATCAATAAGTTTTGTACCTCTAAATTTTTAATTAAACATCAAAAAGTTAAAGCCCAAGGCCTTATTTGATCTTCTAAAGGTCATCTGAAATGCTTTGAAATGTTCAGATTTAGTCTATGCTTGACGTAACCTCAAGTGAAACATAAAAACAAGGTGTCCAGTTGTGTAGTTAGCAAGTAAAACTTGTCATAATGTGCAATATTTCATGCATGCAAGAATTGCTAGTCTTTCTCACATGCTGTCCTAAAGCGACTAGACCGGTGGAGTGCAGGAATTACACATATTACTAAGCCATACTTGCATGCTATTTTCGACCGAATATGCAGAGTAGCATGGTAAACAATATAGGGAGCGCGTCACAGGTTGTCATTATTCAAAAATGAACCAATGTGAATATAAAACCAACTTCACCTCAGTAAAGCAGACTAGGCAGAATAGCACTATTTACTGATGTTTTGTTATTAAACTGAATAAAAATCTACATTATCGATGCTGCAAAAGGTCTCTTGTGAAACTGAAAATAGTTGCATTTGGCCGAGAGATTTCAGTGGCTGAACAACACTTCTGTGCATATAACCCATTTGTAACAGCACAAACTATGTCAAATTTGCGTGACAAAACTAGTTTTAAAACAACATTACCTGTCTAAAAGAAATAATTCCTCCAGCATGCAAAAGTAACTCCTACATTGATTAAGCATTTTAAAAAGTTTTGATTCAGCTTCAGCATTTGTTTTGCTCTCTCTAGTGTGCAGGTGAATGCATGTGCAGGCAAATGTATGCGCAAATGGCGTATATGCATGAACGACTGCAGACAAATCTACATTTGCCGACAGACAGTTTGGGCTACTTATCAGAATTATGGGAAATGTCGGCCTGGCAAATTTTAATTGGATGAACATTTTTAGTCTTATGTCTTACCCAGAATATAAAAATAAATACATTTACTTTAATCAGTACTATTGGAATGTGAAGAGACTCAACCAGCACAACAAAAATGTTTCTGTATACAATTACCTACTGCACCTTTAAATATGCTGAACTTCACTTCCCTCGTTCCCTCGATGGAATCCTACTTCGTATGTCCACTACATCACCTGTATGTCCCATAATGCAATGCTATTGTGACACAACAGTGTAGATCCCAAGGGTTTAGAGCATTCCATTTAAACCCATTCAGATGTAGTGCCGGTAATGAACACTAATGTAACGTAATCAGTGACATACATTTGAGTGGAGGGAAGTTACCAAGGGAAGTGCATAGAAAATTGTAAGGCCCTGCCCACACGAATATGGGTATTTTCAAAACTGCACTTTTTCCTCTTCGGTTTAGCTCTTTGTTCACACGAAAATTGAGTCTCAGGTGTCTAAAACCGAAACTTTTTAAAAACTCTGCCCAGGGTGAAGATTTTCACAGTGTGGGTACAGGTACAGTGTGGACACTATAACTAGAGTTTTCTCATCTTGATGACTGTGTGCTCTGTTTTCTCCTTTCTGATTGGCCAAGACAGCTGGGTTCACAAGACACAATTGAGGCAATTTTTAAACATTTGTAGCATATTCCATGTCATTTGCACCTCAGGATGGTAATCCAACTCTGTTCTCATGTTTGCACTGACGTTTATACAATGTACTAATGAACATAATTCCCAGTTCCCAGATAAAAGTGTCATTATCACCACCCGTTGCTTTGACATGTACTTAACATGCATCACAGCGCATTTTTTTGTATTTTCGTGTGGATGTGGACTGAGATTTTTTTAAAAGAAAGCAGGGAAAACTTAATTTCTAAAAATATCTGTGTGCGTTTGGACATAGCCTAACCCCTAAAGTAGCCTAGGAGCATTTTAAAGTGGGTGGGGCATGTCAGACGCTGTAGCGTATTTGATTGGTTGGAAGATTTAATGAGAAACTCAAGTATGAGATTGTGTCCAAAAAATATATATATATTGATCCATTTTGTTGGAAGTGACCAAACTGCAAGATTTGTATATTTATATCTAAATGTGAATATTGTCACTGTTTTGGAGCACACTAAATATCCTTAAGACTTACACGCTAATACTAATATTTAAAAATCTTTATTTTAAATTCATGGGACCTTTAAATCCATTATCTGAGGCAGTTATCAAAAGCTTTCATTAGATTTGAAGAAATGTGTGCAAATATCATATGCAGGGCCATATTGAGATTGTGCGGTGCCTGGTGAGCTTGTGCACTCTGGAGGCAGTGGATGACTATGGGATCACACCATTATTCGTTGCTGCACAATATGGACATCACCAATGCTTGGAGATTCTTGCAAATGCCGGTAAGGAGACTTTAATGATTAACCCTGTGTGAACTGCAACTAGCCAGTCATATGCTTCTGTCTTTCTACATTACATATCTTGGCCAATGTTCAGTGTTTGGTCTTGCAACATGAGAGCTACTGTATCACTGCTGTATCCACAGCACTGTTTACAGTGACCTGTTTTTTAGAGGCAGATAAGCAGGTCGGTTTATGGGTCGTTGACATGCCACTCTCTTTTTATGTAATAGTTTATATAAAATGCATAAAATTCAGTGCATAATTACTTGTAGAAATGTATGATGAGCATGTTTTAATTTCTGATTTAAAATTCATGTTTGCCACTTTAAGGAGGAAAGACTTAAAGGAAAGATTCTTAATATAATTTAAAGCAAAAAAAAAAAAACATTCTGAAATTGTCCTATGAAAAAAGCAGGTTATGTAGTTTGAGCATCTCTTTGCGTATTAATATTTGAAGAACTTTTGTCTGCAGATGCATGTCTAATCAAATTATATCATAGTGAAGACTCCTTTTAGCCCCTTGTGGCTCTGTGTCAAGGTCAATGTCTTTCAAAGTATCAGAGAAATTTGCCCTTGCCACAAGGCAAGGTTAGAGTGTTGTAAGATGTTATGTGGCAAAGAGGTTGCTCCTTTTATCTAGAAAGGATGCTTGAGTAATATTTATGACGTGATTCTATTTTTGTTTCAAGTGGATGAATACACATCCTTTCAAATAAGTTTTCATTGAAGACAAAGATAAAAAAAAAACATTCTTTGTTTTACATATGTTGTCACAAATACACATTTTCACAGTCCTAAGAGGCCATGCATTAAAATATTTTTGCTCTCTTGTTATGTCTTGATCACGACTTAGTTATCTTGTGATTTCGACATAACTCGTTTTCTCGTGATCACGACATAACAAAAAGTTGTTTTCTCGTGATCCTGACATAATTTTCTTGTGATTCAAGAGTTATGTCGTTATCATGACTTATTTTTTTAACGGACAATTTAGCTTACCCAATTCACCTGTACCACATGTCTTTGGACTTGTGGGGGAACCGGAGCACCGGGAGGAAACCCACGCAACCACGGGGAGAACATGCAAACTCCACACAGAAATGCCAACTGCCCCAGCCGAGGCTCGAACCAGCAACCTTCTTGCTGTGAGGCGAACGTGCTACTCACTACGCCACCGTGGCGCCCCATTGTTATTGTTATTATTATTATTATTATTAATAATAATAATAATAATAATAATATCTGGCCAATGTCTGGCCAGGGAAAGAATAGCCTAGCTGTAGACGCGCATTCATGTAACATGTTAAGGGCATTCAGAACAGCCATAATATTATGAGCGCAAACGCCCGTGACTAATGTACATTCATGATTATATTCATGTATATGACTATATACTATTATTTACAATAATATTCCCTCAACTGTTACCATTTTAAAGCAGCTCTATATGGCCCAATTTGAAAGTAATTGTAAATAACTTGCGGAAAGGAATAAAGCAAAAGCAGGATCTTCGTCATTCTTCATAATTTAACTCATACATGCAGCAACTTATATATAGAGCTGCTTTAAAATGGTAACAGTTGAGGGAATATTATTGTAAATTAAATGTGTTATATACAAATGTGTTATAGAATTGTAACAACATATGGGTGAGTAATTAATAAAAAATAAAAAAAACTTTTTGCGATGACTAACACTATGACTAAGACTAGTTTAGCTCCAGCCCTAATCAAGCACAGCTGAACCAGCTAATCGAGTTTTTACAACATATACTAGAAACTTCCAGGCAGGTTTGTTGAATCAAGTTGGAGCTAAACTCAGCAGGACTCCGGCCCTCCAGGACCGAGATTGCACACCCTTGCTTTAAATAAAGAAAGCTTGCTGTCATATTCTGCTTGTTAAGTTATGGTGCATGGAACAATCAATGTTTCCTGGTCCAGTCCTCTATTCATTTAAATTGAGAAAACTCTCAATAGCTGCAATAGTTGTTTATGAGCACTGTTTAGTCATATCACACTTTTAAAGCCAATTATTTTCAAAATTGTGTTCACTAAAGTTCCTGCTCTTGCTCCATCTCAGACGCCAATATTTTACCAACATTATTAAAGAGAATCACTGTCTGACCATCTGAGATTAGACATGGATATAAACACCGGTTATTATTTTTAATAGTATTACATTACACTGTGAGCATATATATTAGCATCATTTATTGTTCACTTTTGACATCTAGTAGAGTGTTTGGACCCAGAAACCAGTGACCTCAGACTTAACAAGTGGATATAAACTTTAAGCACAGATTGTCATTGCCACAGGGGCGAATGTGAACTGCCAGGCAAACGATCTGGCCACACCGCTGCTCATTGCTGCACAGGAGGGCCACGAACAATGTGTGGAGTGTTTACTGGCCCATGGAGCTGATCCGAACCTGTACTGCAATGAGTACTGCTGGCAGCTCCCCATCCTCGCTGCAGCGCAGTTTAATCGGCTAAGGTACAGCAGTTCCATCAGCATAATAATAAACGCATCTGAAAACTAACCTTTTACAATGTTAAAAGATGTTGTTGAAAGCATAGCTGTGGCTTTTGTGAAGTAAACGCAATAATCTGATGGCTCGTCTCTTGTCGTTCTCTAGTATTTTAGAGAAGCTGATTCCAGTAACAAAGCGAGAATGTGACCGGGGTGAAGGAAAGGTCAGTCCGGTTTATTTGGCAGTACTTGGTGGACACGCAGACAGCCTTCGGGCCTTGCTACAGAAAGGCTACAGTCCAGACGCCCAGAGCTGTCCGCAGTTTGGCTACAGCTGCCCTTTGGAGATGGCACTGTGGACATGGCTCGATGCCTCTTGGAAGTATGACACAGATGTACACTTATGTCCTGCTTTTCATTAAAAAATTAATTTCTTTTATGTTCCTTATATTAACCCTTTCACACAGAGTTCAGAGTTTGTTTATGTGAGTGTTATTTTGAACAAATCACTTTAAAGCACAGGTGTTAAATGCAATTCCTCGAGGTTCCTGCAGCTCTGTACAATATATATATAGTGTACAAACACATATATTCCCCCCCCGCTGGAAATATTGACAAATATCCTAAATACATTGTAAAATATCTGTTATTCCTTTTCTCAAATATGTGTAAGAACATTTGTTTATGGTTTAAGTGGCTTAATAATGAACATTATTTGATCTATGACTGGTGATGAGCACCGTCATGTTTATCTATACTGCAGGGGCGATGAGAGCTGCTGGATTTACAACATGTTAATTCATAATTTTCTTATTAAATAAATGAAAGTAAATGGCGGTTTTCTTGAAGACAAATAGAGTAAATGTTCTAGTAATGTAAACAGTGAGTAAAGCACATCGTCCAATTATACTTAAAAATAATTATTTTTGCTGTCTCGTAGACATCAGTGAGTATTTTACAAACCATAAATGTTATATTTCACTAGTACTTATGTGTATTTGATTGTCTGACACGTAAAATAAATGTTATTTTAAAATGCTGATAAACTGTAATTTATGACAAGCACCTCTTTCTATGCATCAGTGCGTGCAATCGTGCAAAACATCATTTGAATTTGACTTGTTCTGAACGTAATTAACACACCGGTTTAATTGTATGCATGAAAGGGTTAGAGATGCTTTGCTCAAAAATAAAAAAAATTCTTCTTTGTTTACTCACACTCAAGTGGTTAGTGGTTAGATACTGGAATTCGGTACAAATCAGTATTGAAATTTGAAAAATGTCCATTTCCCACTAACATTTGAGCACTGTTGAGTAACGACAGATACAGGGACAATGCAGCATTTTAAAGCCATGAAGATTATAGT
>CAIGQQ010032764.1:3293364-3313081 GCA_903798035.1 Danio albolineatus | reverse complement strand
TCATGTACGTTGAGCACATTAGCACAATGGCAAATCAGCGCTGTTTAAGAACACGCTCTACTGTTAGCTAAAATGTTAGTGGGAATAGAACGTTTTTAAAATTTAAGTACCAACCGGTACCGAATTCTAGTATCGTCACAACACTTAGGAATTTATTTCTTCAACACAAAAAAGATATCCTTGAGACTGTTGGAAAAATGCAGCATTGACATTCACAGTAGGAACAAAAAATATGGATGTCAGTGGCTTCCTGTATGTGTCAAACTGACCCAGAGCATAATGATTAAGGCTTTTTTTTTTCCTTGTCCCAGTTTGAACAGCGAGTGTCACCAGGCTCAAGAGATCACTCTGATCCTCCTGGCCGCAGGCGCTCATGTGAACACGTCTATCTACGGCTTCACTTTACAAGGCCACGTACCAGAGCACCTGCCCTTGATCCTGAAGCATGCTGGTCTACCTCAGGGTGACCGACTGCGAGAACTGATCGACAGAGCCCTAACTGAGGTGAAGGACGCCTCCTTCTGGCTCCCCCTGCTGCTGAAAGCGGGACTCGACCCCACTCTGCTCCTCCAGGACAAACTGTAAGCAACACATTATTGAGGTTGTTGTGTTCTTATTTTAATCATTCAGCTTTGAATAAATGATGGTGCTTTATTAACGTCAGCGTTAAGCCCTTCACTTCTGCCTGTTCTGCTCTAATTGGGTGCAGGCTTGAGGAAGCGGGGAACAGCGCACTTAATTTCTTTTTGGAGTTTGTTAATTGGAAGACTCTGCCATCAGCAATGCTTCAGATTCTTGCTCACCGCAGAGCCGAGGGCACCTGGACGCCACGTAAACATTTCGGTACGACGTGGACACTTTATTGTATATCTAAACAATACGTTTGAGTGAGTGTGTTTACATGAGCATCAGTAATATAGTTATTTACCTTATTATGAATTATGTAGAATTGTGATTTAGGGGGGAATCTGTTGGATTTTGGTATACCTTTTTTTTGGGATTGTTTATGTTTTAGTATGTTGTAGTACATGGATCAATTAATGGCACACATCAATAATGTCTCCATATGACGTCGTCATACACTTACTGTAATTTTACAAAATTATAGAGTAGATTCGTATTCAGGTTATTGTCTTAATCATGCTAATATTAGCATATTGTTGTCCATGTAAACACATTGAATGTCTATAACAGCATGTTTGTGCATTTTAGGAATTTGTATAGTGTATTTGCAATTATTTTTGAGACTAAATTTAGCAGTGTAGTAAATAGTTTTAAATACTCTTATTATTTGCCTATTAAGTTTGAATAAAGGTCCCTTAATTTAATGTTGGCTACTTAGGATACAGTTAATGGGTTTAATTCAGTCTGTTTAATCTATTTCGTTGAACTTGTTTAAAAAAATGTGGATTTATATATCTCATGGTTTCTGCTACATTAATTCTTCCATGGCAGGGCGCCGCACCAAAATTCATTCCCGCCATGGTTACATTACAGCTTCTCATTCAAATCCTTCAGTTGTTGCTGTTTTTCTTTTTTCATAGCAGGTTATAATCGCACCAAAATGTGTTAAAATGTATGTGAATTATAATACAGAAAGCTTTTCAGTAATCGCAGTAGTGCAGGGCGTTATTTGTTTAACCCTTTAAGGTTACATTCTTACTGACTCATTGACTGACAGGGCTCTGCGATGCGTGAGGTCGAACAGTTGAACAGGTTCCATAATTATACTTTATTTATAGATAAAGGTCTATGCTTCTGCATACAATGACTTTATCTTGCTGGAGTTTATGGCCGTTTATAGGTCTATTGGAGATTCATAAATGTTCCTAGCAAATCTAATAAAATGTGCACACAAGAAAAACTGCACTTGAGCAGCGTATATATTTAACGGTGTTCAAGACGTTTTGTGCATGTTTAGAGAGGAAACAGAGGAAATCGGCACGCAAGCAAAGAGATTCGCATGCTGGTTTTGCATAATGCGATCTCAACTTGTAATACTGCGCTCACGACTATTGTCATTTAAATAAGAATATAGGTAGTTGGAAGATCTGTGTAAAAGGCCTGCCACCACAGCTGAAAAAAATCCTAGAGAAAGCACTGTATGTAATAATTCATTTTATTAATCTAACACTGGTCTACATTTTATTTAATATATTTAAATAATTATTTTAAAAAATAATAATTTTAAATTTACATAGTTAATGTGACAGTCTGAAATCAAATCTTTCTAACATGATGGTTTGCCTTTTTAAATTTTTATCAGTTTTTAATTGTTTTTAGTAAGTGTTAGTTTTGAAAACAGTTAATATTTTTTGGAAAACTTTGATATATATATTTATATTTCTATATTTATTGAGAATTATTTTGATGGAAAGGAAATTCAGAAGAACAGCATCAATGTGAAAAACGATAAATTGTACTGTCACTTTTGATCAAGTTAATGCACCCTGCTTAACAAAAGCATCAGTGTCATTTTTGAAAAGTTACATAACTATATTTTCCAGGCTTACTGGATTCTACAGATATCTGATCTGACGTGATAAATTGCCACACCTCAGCAACCTTTTCTTTCTGCATTCCAGAATCAGTCCCTGTCCTCGCGCATCTGTGCCGCCTGGCAGTGCGGGAACACGTGGGCAGCGATGCTCTGTCTAAACCCTACTTCATCCAGCAGCTGCCCATTCCCTCCCTGCTCCAAGACTACCTTCGTTTCAGCGACGTCTCAGGCCTGCTTACGTAACTGTTCTCCATGCCTAATTAAGCTATCTCCACTGCAGTATCTTGTACATAATGTTAATAAAATTTTAATGACCGCTCAATGAAGCCAGACCCTGACACTTTTCATTACCTTGATATTTAAAAAATGTGGGAGGACAAATGGAGAATTCCAGCAATTTATCTCCAGCTCTCCGTTCCCCTCTTCCACAGCTGGCCTTCATACTGAGTTGGTGTTGAAATTCACCTCTGCTCCGTGTTTTTGGTCTGCCTCGTTATCTTCTCTCTCCTCTCTGTCTGCCTCCAAGGTCACTCAGCCTCAAAGACGCACACTCTCCTCGAATGTTAATTGCCAACGCAGTCACACTCATTCAGAGACGCTACTATCTGCCTTTAGTCATACTATTTCTTTAACATTTTATGCTGCCTTCAGAAGCTTGCTTTTAATTTAAAGGGGTCCGTGTTTATTACTTTAGTTCGTGTGTAATGTTGCAGTTTTGAGCATAAACAACATCTGCAAATTTTACGATGCTCAAAGTTGAATGCCTAGGGAGATATTGTTGTTACATAATTCACATTTTGATGCCTACAACAAATGGCTGGTACAGGCTACAGAAAGTCTCTTCTTGGGTATGACACCACAAACCCTCAAATTTACACTAGGTGATTATGGCTCATTTCCACTGAGCAGTACTGTTCCGTAGAGTACAGTGCAGTACGTATGTATTTCCATTTCCACTGAAATGCCAAAATAGCGAACTGGACCATACCACTTTTTGGGACCTTTTCATAAGGGTACCTAGCACAACATCACAGTATCGAGTGAGTGGAGCTATTTTTGTTTCTAATATTTTTCTTATAATAAATATTTCTATTTCTATTTCTATAACCAGGTGGCAACCTCCTGCTCTTTCTTGTGAAGAAAATAAGGAAGTGACTGAAACTGCAATTCACAAACTGGCCAAAAGGGAGTAAATCCTATAGACCCCCTATGTTAAAATGCCCAATTTTACAGCATAAAAAAGTGTTTTCAGCCTGGTACAAAAAGCTGTTTTATTGCACATACCTTATATTAATCTAATCAGACCGCTCTGGGGGGTATAACTCATCAGTTTAATTGACATTAAGCCTTATAATTCTGCATAGTTAAAGACATGCTGCCTTCTCTCATTTGTGTATTTAAAATAATGAACTTGAGATGTGATGTGATCAATCCCTAGTGCTTTATTCTTCAAGCCAGGATGATATTGATCACAACTTTCTGGCATACTTTTTGGCATGCTACCAAGTAAGTGTAGTGTTGGCAGCGGAAAGGCAAGTTTGTTCAGATTGACCTGTACCGAATCTTGCTGTACTCCACTGAACTGTACCTTAATGCTCAGTGAAAAGGCATTAGACAATCAAAATGCTCAGTTATGAGGCATTAGACAATCAGAAGACGCTTGGCCAGCTGACCAATCAGAGCCTATTATATATTCACAAGGGATGGGCTTCATAGAAGGATGAAACAGTGGTGTAATGATAAAATATGACAAAATAATGTTTTTGTTTTTGACCTTATAAGCACAATCTAGCCTTCAAAAATAACTGATTGACCACCCTTAAAACTGCCGTTTAAAACCTTTGCACCAAATATAACACTTTGCTGATATTATTCAACAAATTTACTGTAAAACAATGAGATTTCATCGCAATGTCTTCAGTAGCTATTTTTGTATTTAAAAAAAGTCTTAATGGAAAAATGCTTATACATAAAAACATACAATACATGCAAAACTGAGCAGGAGAAACTTTTTATGTGATAAGAAAAGATGTGCATAATCTAAGACGGAAACACATTAAGATGGAAGCAGAATAAATCGCAGCATGCGCATCAAAGTAGTCATGAGATTTAGTTTTAACAGATCGGGATGAAAATAGACAAGATGCAACGGCATTAATTAAGGGAGAAAACCACATTGTACAACATCTGAAATGTGGTTTTGTTCATTCATCGTCTTCATCTTCTGAGTCACAAGTAATTTATTATATAAGAAAAAAGCCAGCAGTGACTTTTCTTACAGCAGGAAATATTGGTCTTTTTGATATTTGTCTCCAGTTTATCAGAAAGTGATAATATTGTTCTCTTTGACATTTTGGTTGGAAACAATGCTTTATTTGCAAATGTTTTATGTGATATTCCAGTTTTGCGTAAAAAAAATTGTTGGAAACATAGCCACAGGCTCGGAATTCGTGAGTCTATGGAGACTCTTCTTCTAAACATTCAACAACAGAACATTTGTAATGGTTTTCTGAAGTAGATTTTATAATTTGAAAAGTAAATAGAAATGGCAGACTGCTTAAACTGGCGCCACGGTGGCCGAGTGGTTAGCACGTTCGCCTCACAGCAAGAAGGTCGCTGGTTCGATCCCCGGCTGGGCCAGTTGGCATTTCTGTGTGGAGTTTGCATGTTCTCCCCGTGGTTGCGTGGGTTTCCTCCGGGTGCTCCGGTTTCCCCCACAGTCCAAAGACATGCGGTACAGGTGAATTGGGTAAGCTAAATTGTCCATAGTGTGTGAATGTGTATGTATGGATGTGTTTCCCAGAGATGGGTTGTGGCTGGAAGGGCATCCGCTGCGTAAAAAACAAATGCCGGATAAGTTGGCGGTTCATTCCGCTGTGGCGACCCCGGATTAATAAAGGGACTAAGCCGAAAAGAAAATGAATGAATGAATGAGACTGCTTAAACTTTTGCCATAGTGTTATAATTAGACAAACTGACATCGAAGAGGGTGCAAACATGTAGATTAAGGGCCTGTAGTATCAATAAGATACTTCCCACGTCATGGGAGCAAATTCTGTCACTTTGTTTCCACAAGCCTGCTGAGAAAGGTTGGTAGATAGTACAGTGCACCAGGAACCTGATTATAACAGTTGAACAACAATAGAAAAAAATTATGATATGTCCTCTTTAAAATCATCTGTATTGCTTAGGCATGATGTTCTCAACCTATTGCTGCTTTCAGTATTACCTTTATGATTAGGCAGTGACTCTGTTTCATGCAGGCATCATTGTTCTGTTATTTCAGTTTTTCCTGAATCTTATCCTTGCAAACTGTGTGCAACATTAATTACGTAAAGACCAACTGATGCGTACATTATTGCATTGCACACAAACAAAATGCAGTTATATAACATCAAGGTGGTTATTTCTGAACCGCTGCTGTTAAATCCTTTATATTGTGTTCAACCAGCAGGGGGAGAACATGGATAACCCAGAGCAAAGGCACCCAGTGTTTTCCGTCACGAAAGAGGGGAGCCATTTCTGCTTCTCCCTCCCTGATATTCTGAATCGAGAGCAAAGCGAAGGCTGTGTCTCAGCAACTCTGCGCTTGTTCTAGACAATCAGGCCAGCTCTCTGTGGGAGACACTGCAAAGGCAAGGCATCAGTAATCATGTGCATTAAGCTTTTCTTGTGCTGCAGGTAAAGCTCAGGTCCAACAGTTCGCCTTTGATTAGCAATCAGGCTTTTGAAATGCAGCCAAAGGACTGACTGACTTTTCTGTCGTTCTGTCACACATTCTTCAGTTCTTTTCTATGAAAGTTAGAAGACTAAAAATATATTATTGTGTGCGTGTATGTATGTGAGATTTATATATTTTATATACATACATATGTCTGTGGCTATATATCTGTCTTTATGTATATGAGTGTCTCTGTGTGTGTGTGTAAATATATATATATATATATATATATATATATATATATATATATATATACACACACACATTTTGTAAATGTAAATTTGTATCCATTTCTCCAAGAATATAGGCTTTATATTTTGGTACACTTAAACAAAACAGTGTTCGTCCCCAAATATCTTTAGAAATATTTAAATTCAAGAAAAGTATTGCAAAAACTATCAATTGTAAACAAAAATCTCTTCAAACGAGAAACAAAATATCTAAAACTATATATTTGTTCTTTTTTTTTTTACATTTGTATTTTCTACTTTTTCCCTTAACATATAAATTTGGGTGTACTTTTTTTTTCTTTGATATTAAAATATTTTGTTAGATTTTCTCCAGATTTGGCTTCAGTTCTGACTAAACTAATGCATATGCACGAATATAATATTGTATAGCATCCTATAGAAACGATTCATTTGGCTGTATATTGGTACTGGTAGGAGGCGTGCATTAGTGTCCCACCATTGACGATATACAGCCATGTCACATTGCTACAAGTGTGATATTGCGTTTATACAACAGATTCGATGGCATAATTGTGTACATGAAAAAGAAAATCAAACACAGAGAGTCTAAAAACCCTTTTGCTAGAAGAACTACTTCTGCCATTCCTTCACATTTTCTTTGATATTAAAATATTTTGTTAGATTAACTCCAGATATGGCTTCAAATCTGACTAATCTAATGCATATGCACGAATATAATATTGTATAGCACCCTATAGAAACGATTCATTTTATAGATAGATTTGTAGGGGGTGTATATATCTATATCTATCTATCTATCTATCTATCTATCTATCTATCTATCTATCTATCTATCTATCTATCTATCTATCTATATATATATATATATATGCACGTACATTGTATGTGTGTTTGTATATATATTTCCTTATACAAATAATTTTTATTTATTTTGCACAGTACATGTTGTTTGCAACTTTATTTTTACATCGGTATTTGAAACTAGCTTTTAAAAACAACAAATAATGTGTTGTTAAAGATGTATTTATGTGGGTGTCACTTAAAAAGAAAACTTTACATATTTTTAGACTAATGTAGATTTGAATGATTTGAATGCACTCTTGTCACATTCATGCAATGTCATTACTAATAGTAATATTCCACATGCTGTTTACACTGTAATTGTACAGAAATGTTCAGAAACAGCTTCCAATAACCCCTTTGATTTGTCTCCCCTAATTAAAATGTGACAGCAGCACAGAGGAGCGATGACTAGAATAGAGCACGTACATAATTGATGCAGCATAATCTAAAATGTATCAGTCCTGAAATGTGCTGCGCGTTCTATAAAAAGCCGGTGTGACGTGCAGCCCTGAGCGAGTCCAGCCGGCTGAATTGCTGAACAGCCACCACCCTCACGCTGTGAATTATGTTCATTCCAGAGTGGCTTTCAGCTTTTCTGGAAAAAAAATCAAAGCCGTCACAGTCTCTTTATTTAACCACATGATGTTTTGTACGTCTCTATGTTGTTTCAGAAGTTTGTTCATTCCAAAAAGGCAACATAAAATTATTATTGTTATTACTATTTTTTTGAACAGGAGAGCCAAACAGTAAGGTGTCTGAATGATTGTTGCAGTGTTGACAATTAAAACAATTGCTTTGGAATTTTTTTTTTTTTATACATATATACATATATATATATATACACTCGTAGCAGTACGATATGGGTGTATATTGGTGCTGGTGGGAGACAATATACAGCCTTATCACACTGCTACAAGTGTGAAATTGCATTTATACAACTGTTTCGATGGCATAATTGTGTATATAAAAGATAAAATAAAACACAGAGAGTCTAAACACCCTTTTGTAAGAAGAACTACTTTCTTCCGCCATTCCTTTACATCTGCAGCTGACATCAGGACAGCAGTGGGGGTTGGTGTTGGGTGCGCAACGTATGTGAAGAATAGGGGGCGGGTGGTTGCGCAGGGGGAGGGGGTGTTGGGGGGTGAGTGAGCGACGTACGTGAAGACCGGCGAAGTGTGCGACATGTGTGAAGAGCAAGGAGGGATACACTGGAGAGGGCTGCGCAACGTATTTGAGGAGTGGGATGGAGACCCTCGATTTCCGGGAGATTATCTTTCGTTTGCGGGCATCCGGGAGTCTCTATGCATTTGCGGGAGACTCCCAGATCTTCCGGGAGACTTGGGATGTCTGGGAAGTCCCATCTCACACTCAATACACTACAATTACTATGGTGTAAATACAGCACCACAATAGACAAAACAGAGAGATCGACTTACCAGTTTAATAATGATTTGATCAGCTGTAGTTGGAAATTACACTGAATTTTTCTCCTCTAAGGGCTTATTATGTGATGTCTGTTCAAATTTTGTGGATGGACAATGTCAACCGTCTTTACATGCTTAGTATGACAGGCTGATGGATGGCGACTCACAGTATCCCAGAAATCATAAATATTTAAAATAGGCACTGTCCTTATAAATAAACTGCATAGTGGCAGTCTAAACAACTACATTCTCACCTGGAAAAGGCTCAAAAGTACATTATGTTGTCCAACAGCAGCAATATTTGCCAAGCTGTAGTGAGTTCTGCTGTCACTCTATGTGGGGGGAGTATTACACAAGGGTGACGAGGCTGTACGTATAGCGCACCGATATCAGCCATTCAGATTTAAGAACTGTTGCATAAAAAAAAACATGTATATATATATATATATATATACACACACACACACACACACATACACTGAAACATAAGATTTATAGGATTCTTCAAGTGTTAATTGCACAAACCGCAGTTGACTATGACTCTGCTATATTAATCTAATATGTTTTTCTATCTATGCATGAGCTCTTATTCCTAGGGATTTAGTGTAAGATCCAGCTCTGATCATTGCCTCATTGTGTTATTCTCACTATGGACCTGAATCATGAAGACACAGTTGCCTGGCGACCTGCTGATGGGAAATATCTGCTAAAATATTACCAGGGGAGTTGTTTTTTTTTCTTCTCTTCTCTAGAGCACCTCATACAGGGCATATACGTGCTAATACTGTATAGATCTCAATCAGTGAGGACCAAAAGCATTAAGTCTGCTTTGCCTCAGCATATTACATCACCTGTTGGGAATGGTCCAGCTTTGTTGCTGTACGGATGATTTATTTTCGTCAGTATGATTAGATAATTCTTGCCTTTTTGATGGAAGAGTACCGGATCTTATTGCATTTGCGCAGTCTGTTACCCACTGCTAACACACTCCAAGGAAATAAACAAGGGTGATGGGCTTCTGTTTGCTTTCACTGAACATGAGATTAATGTGTTTTTCCAAGTCAATTTGTTGTTTTATCTTCCAGGTCCTACATGTCTCATCTCATTGATTTTACTCTTTGCCACCTCACAAACAGGTCATTATGTATTCGTTTGCTTGTGTTGGTGTCAGTGTGTTTGTTTTGTCAGGAGTAATCTGGACAGAGGAAATGGGCCATTTCATTTGGACATTTGTTTCTGGGAATAGAAGAGGAAGAAGAACTGCCGCATTGATGTTGCTGTTTTGGTGGGTGGAGATGTTTTTCTGTGATTGCAATGGTTTTGGTAGAGTTTGCAAAGAATTGGAAATGTTTTTTTTTTTTTTACTTACCTGTTCTAGTCTTATACAGCTTTATTTTTTCTGGAACAAATAAGGAGATGCTGGGTGATATGCTCATGCTGCCCCCCCCCCCCCTTTTTTTTTTTTACGCTTTATTAATGATAAGTGGGGTGACGCGGTGGTGCAGTGGGTAGCTCTGTCACCCCACAGCAAGAAGGTTGCTGGTTCGAGCCTCGGCGTTTTCACGTGGGTTTCCTCCGGGTGCTCCAGTTTCCCCCATAATCCAAAGACACGCGCTATAGGTGAAATGAGCTAAACTGTCCGTAGTGTATGTGTGTGAATGAGTATGTATGGGTGTTTCCCAGTGATGGGTTGCAGCTCGTAGGGCTTCCGCTGCATAAAACATACGCTGGATAAGTTGGTGGTTCATTCCGCTGTGGCAACCTTTTCTACGAGTGCCCTGATTTCCCTCAAAGTCCAAAGACATGCGCTATAGGTGAATTGGATGAACTAAATTGGCCATGGTGTATGAGTGTGTGTGTGTGTAAATGTAAGTGTGTATGGGTTTTTTTTTCAATACTGGATTGCAGCCGGAAGGGCATCTGCTGCGTAAAATATATGCTGGAAGAGTCTGCCGTTCGTTCTGCTGTGGTGACTAAGCCAAAGGAAAGTGAATGAACGATAATAAGTGGCTGCCTAAAACTGGTTCATGAAACTTCCAAGGATCATTAAACTGTTTTTAATGATAATTTGTCCATTTTAACAATTATTAGCAAATCCCAGTTGCTTTTGATTTATTTAGACTTGAATACGATTTTAGAGTTCACCCAAAATTGAAATTTAGCTCATCATTTGCTCACCATCAAGATGTTCCAAACCTGTATGAGTTCTTTTTTTCGCTTAAACACAAATGAAAATGCTTAAAGAATATCAGTAAGCATGGATGCTGCTGAATTGCATCTAAGCAAGAAAGGCAATTGTTTTTGGATGCCAATAATCTTCAAAATATCTTTATTTGTGTTCAGCAGAAGTAAGGCAAATACTTTTGCTAAGTTTGGGTTTATAACGCTTTATTCTCTTCATGACAAAGTTTGAACAAACAAGTGAAATTTTTGCCTTGAAACTCTATGCGCGTGCAGGCTGATAGTTCACCCAATCTGCTCTTGCGTCATTAACTACATGGAGCAGGAGATTGGTTGCTGTTGCCTCAGCAGCCTATGAGCTTGCTCCTCATCAGTTTAAATGCTCCGTGCGATTCTATGCTGCTATGCTCCATTTTCATAGACACTCCTCCACACTAGCTCCACCTGTGTTTAGACTAGCTGAGGAAAGCCAGGTTATCACTTGGAGGTCACAAATTTCTGCTATCGGGAAAGCACATTTAAAATAACATACAATCTTTACGGATAAACCACAGATTTGAGTTTTAAACAACTACATTCTCGCATGAAAAACTGTTAAAATTTAATTTCGTGACACATTAACTATAGAGCCATCAAAGTCAGGGGCAAATGTCAGAATGTCTAGCCAAGGAAAGGCTGCTCTCGTCGGATACATGAGTAATGAACCCCCGTTCTTTTTTTTTTATGATTTATGCTTTTGAATCACACTATTATACCTTGAGATCTATGTGATCTTTTTTCGGACAGCTTTTAACCTTAAAAAGTTGGGAAAAGTGACTTTTATGAACGTTATTAATAGTTTAAAGGGATATATTGTCTGGGTTGGTGCTGTATTTTATGCTGCATAAAACTTGTAATAAGCTGCCAATAAGTTTTTTTTGTGTTATTTTATAGATTCATTTATTTATATATTATTTTCTATATATTAAATTGTTTCAAACTACTAAAATGTCAATAAAAGTCACTTTGTTAAGTTGAATTTTCAGCATCAGAAGTAGATTAAACAAAGCAGAGATCAAGGTCCCATTATGAAATTCACAACCGTAAATAAGAAAAACACAAACTATGCAAAATGTTGATTAACAGATATTTTAACAGTGTCGTTTACTTTTTTGGTTTAATAAAGAACTCAGACATGCTTAAGGACTGAACTAGGCATGGGTTGGTATAAGATTCTGACGGTATGATAACCTTGGATAAAAATATCACGGTTTCACGGTATGACGGTATTGTGTTTACTGCTCTAAAATATATTCTTTATAAATATCTGGCTAAAAAACAAAACCTTTTTCCCCTTTGAACACAATATATTTTATTTTTAAAAACATTTAATGTATTTTGGGGCAGTAAACATGTCAGGCTAAATAATTCAAGTGAATCTTTGACTTCTGCTGTCTTCATTTGTTTTGAAAACACAGATTTCTTTACAATTTATACCTAAAAAACTATTTAAAAAAACGTACCTTAGAAACGATATAACAGAAAATTTTGGCGGTATGAAAACCTTGACTTTTCCATACCGCGGTATACCTTGAAAACGGTTATCGTCGCACGCCTAGACTGTACACATATTTGTACTGTATGAGCATAACATCACCTATTTTCACAAGATTTGCTTTTTTTTTTACCAACTTTCTACCATTTGCAATTGTAGGCCCTTGATTTTATTAGCATGCTTATGATATTATGAGCATTTTTACATTTTTAGTTAAAAGTGTGTTGTGTAAAATAGGCCTACGCTTTAATTGAAAAATCTTCATGGTATTTTTTTTCCTCTTACGTGACTTCTAATAGGCCTATAGGATAACATTAGATATTTTGGAACTCTAAAAGAATGTAGTAATGTAATAATGGATAACGGATAATGGAAACAGCACCTTGAACATTTATCAAAGTAGGCCTTTCTTCTATTGAGTACCATGGAAGAATGAAAACAAGCCTTAATGACAAAAGTGTGTTTGTGTGTGTGTATGTGTATGTGCGTTGTCCTCACCAGAGCAGATTAGCAGAAATAATTGGTGTGGATCGGTACTTTCATCACATGGGTGTTCCAGGTGTGAAACAGTCGCTGATTGTGTGAAGAAGTTGCTGATTGAGAGAAATCTGAACCTCCCTGGTGAGGTAACGTCCGTTTAAATAATGACTGCAGTCAATCACTTAGACATTGTGTTAATCAGTGAGGTACAGAGCCCAGCAGAAGAGAAGATGGAGGAGATTATACTTCAGTAAAGAGAGAGAGAGAGAGAGTCCGGCAGAATAATCCTCCACGGTCGTATACTCTCCATCCAGCCATCCGTGTTTATCTAGCTATTTTGTGTGTTATTGTCTTTGCATGACTACATAAGGCTTATCAGACACTCGGAAATAAAATTTTTAATTAACCTATATTAAAAGAAGGCCACTCTTCTTAATGAGTTCCTTGAATAATTAAACAGGCAAACCGTCGGATTTTCACACTTTGCGAGCTTTTGTTTGCTGGGAATATCCAGAGTCACTCGACACCTGCAGTGACCCCGCTGAAACGATACGGTTCTCCAGGCAAAGAATCGGCTTTAACCTCGTATGTTTGAACAGTTGGTCGTTTCTTATCAAGCTTATTTTCAGCAACGTTCGAGTTCATATGAAATGACCCCTCTGGCAGCCTCCACACCAGTAGATTTAACTGAGTCACAGACCCGTCAGTTCCCCAGCCGGACGAGCATAAGTGCAATCTGACGAAAGCGCATCACAGAAGGTTAAAGCGACAGCCGCGGCGGAGTAAAAAAAGACAAGTGTTAGATCATTTAAATGCTAATTATCCATTTTCAATCCCTCATAAACTTTAACTGCAAGCCTTTGAGATTTGAACAAAAATAACATCTTGAGAAAGAACATCCCCTTGGGAGGTGAAATCCTTTTCACTTTTTTTTTAACTACACAAAGTATTACTCAGAAGAAGAAATTAACATGACTTACCATTTCAAACCATCAGAGTGTGAGTTTCTCTCATTTCCAATCTGCGCAGGTAGCTATTTATGCCACAGGCATCCTTCTCCTTGGTATTTTACATTGTATTCATTTATGAAGCAGCTCTATTTGAGATAATCACAAGTCTTTTATTAACCACACAGGAAAATGTGAAATACTCTAATCTAAACCTCACAAAAGTCAGCCATTGTCCGGCTTACAGTGTTGCTTTCTACATAAATGTTTTCATTTCCTGACCTCCTCCTCCTCTGAATGGAATGGATTTTTCTTTAATCCCATCTGAACTCGCATAAATTTTATATTTTTGACCTTGTAATTTGTGTTACAACTGTTTTGTATGGTAAATAGCTGGCTACAAGAACATAGATATTCATGTCAATGCAAAATATAATGCAAAATAAATAAGATCTAACACAAATCCACATGCACAAATAGATTTAAAACATAAAAGTTAAGTCACATCTTTAAGCATCAACCAACTATTTTTTATTGCTCTGTATTACTGCACACTAAAAACTAAATGAATATATGAAATACATAAAAAAGATGAGAAGTAAATGTGAATCTCAAGTGCAGCCATATAACTTCTAACAAAAAGATAATCCAACACTCAAACTAAGCCACAGGTGAGAATGTAAAAGGTTTACAAACTTAGCAAATGCAGAAAGTTAAACGGAACCAAACAGGGCTTACATGGGAGGATAATGGAAACCAAATAAGACACAGGTGAGCACAATTGGCGACCATTGGACAAATATAAGATGTAAAACAGGATCTAGCAATCAAAAAACTGAAAATGAAACTAAACATTAATAATAAAGTCAACATAATACAAAATATAATATGATAAAGATAAGAATTAAATTAGCATTATATTGTGGTCATAAACTGTTGTTGACTCATATGTCATTTTGTATTACTGTGCATGCTTTATATACTCTTTATTCTCATGATTGGTATATGCTTTATTTTCATCATTGGTAAATGTCATTATCAGTTTACTAAACAGAGTTTTGAGAATTACTAACCTTAACAAAACAGCTTTGTTTACTAATTTAGAAAACACTAACATTTATTATGAGGGAACGAATAATTAAATCATGTGCACAATTTACTTAAAATGAACACATTTGTTAATCATGTGCACAGTGTACCTAACACATTAGCAAAACATTGTGGGTAGTAATTGTTAATTCAGAGTTAAGATATAAATATTTTTGTCTTGCATGTTAGGAGCTCCAAGCTGTATAAATGATCTTGGTATGGTGGTCGAGAGAGCTTAACGTGCTGTAATTTAAAAAAAAAAACATGTGCAATTACAAAAAAATGCTCGCAAATTGAGAAAAGATCTTTATCCATTTGATAGCACACATGCTGCAAATCCTCACAACACAAATACATTTTTAAAAAACATGCTGGATTTTCTCACAACACTTTCAAATACTTTCAAATAAATCACTTTCGAAACTCAAAAGAAATGTTTCAAGAAGACCCTAAAACGTGATGCACCCAGCTATTTAGGTTATGGTTATTTAGGTTAATAAAATGCAAACGACAAGGGAATCAGGATGTTTAAATAAACAAACAAAAAACTCACTTTTCTCACTAAGATCACCTGCAACTTCACTGAGCAGTAGTAACAGTATATCGGTATCCGTCACGTTTTTGGGCCCCCATTAAACATTTCTGTTGTGTTCCAATGTTTTGCAAACGTAAGAAAATGCAGCTCATTTTCATAAATTGTTGGCATTGTAAGAAAATGCAGCGCGTTTTATTAATTTGTTTGTGTTGTGGGAAAAAGCAGAGTGTTTTATTTATGTTTGTGTTGTGTGAAAACGCAGCGCGTTTTTTAATGTATATGCGTTGTGAGGATTGGCAGTACGTGTGCTGTCAAACTAATAAAGATCCTTTCTTAATTTGCTGGCGCTTTTTGTAATTGCTTGTGTTTTCTTAAATTGCAGCATATTAAGCTCTCTCGACCACTGTATCTTGGGCATAAAAAAAATAGGTAGCACTTTATAATAACTACACTCTATGAATCATCTATTAAGCATTAGCAGATAGTGAATTCATTATTTGTTAATTATTAATTCTGCATTAATAGGCGTTAGTAAGCAGTTTATAACTGCAGCTACAAATGCTCTATTTCTGACCAGTACATTTATAATGTGCTTAATATTTGTACTTTCATAATTTGTTACTGATTAATTTTTAATTACTAAATTAAGTATCGCATTATTTACAAACCATTTGTATTTAAGAGTAGTTGGTGGTTTTTAAGATCATTCAGAATGAGTTAGTAAATGATTAATAAACTATTAAAATCAACATTTATATATTGTATTATTTAGGCATATAGTAATGGTTAATATGTATGTTGATAAAAGCTTTATTAACTCAACTTCATGACCTGATCTAAAGTGAGGACTATTCATGCTTTATAAATCCCTTATAAATGATTATTAAAGGCTTAGTTTTATTCTAAACAGGAAAAAAAGAACATAGTTGACTTTATTCATTTCTTTTCATTTGGCTTAACAAGGTTAATTATGTTAACTAAGTAGGTTATTTATAATAGATTTATAAAGCAATAGTCCTCACTTTAGTCTAGGTCACAAAACTGGATGAAGTTGAGTTAATAAAGCATTCATTAACATACATAGTAACCATTACTATATGCCTGACTATAAATGTTGATTTTAATAGTTTATTAATCATTTACTAACTCATTCTGAATGATCTTAAAAACCACCAACTACTCTTAAATACAAATGGTTTGTAAATAATGCGATACTTAATTTAGTAATTAAAAATTAATCAGTAACAAATTATGAAAGTACAAATATTAAGCACATAATAAATGTACTTAGAGGTCAGAAATAGAGCATTTGTACTTGCAATTATAAACTGCTTACTAACGCCTATTAATGCAGAGTTAATGATTAACAAATAATGAATTCACTATCTGCTAATGTTTAATAGATGATTCATAGCGTGTAGTTATTATAAAGTGCTACCAAAAAATATTATTTAGATTTCATTTTGTATAGTGCCGAAAATGAAATTACTATTATTAATTGAGTAGCGGCGACACGGTGGCGCAGTAGGTAGTGCTATCGCCTCACAGCAAGAAGGTCGCTGCCTCGGCTGGGTTTCGAGCCTCGGCTGGGCCAGTTGGCATTTCTGTGTGGAGTTTGCATGTTCTCCCCGTGTTCGCGTGGGTTTCCTCCAGGTGCTCCGGTTTCCCCCACAGTCCAAAGATATGCGCTACAGGTGAATTGGGTAAGCTAAATTGTCCGTAGTGTATGTGTGTGAATGAGAATATATGGATGTTTCCCAGAGATGGGTTGCGGCTGGAAGGGCATTCTTTGCGTAAAACAAATGCTGGATAAGTTGGCGGTTCATTCCGCTGTGGTGACCCCGGATTAATAAAGGGACTAAGCTGAAAAGAAAATGAATGAATGAATGAATAGTTGAGTAGCCTATATTATAATAAAAATATGTGGCTGTTTGTTCACAAAAACAAACACAAATGACCATGCTTCTTAATTTTCTGAATATGTAGAAATTAAGAAATTTTCAGTGAAATAACACACTTTTCCACTCAAATGGTTTACTTCAAAAAAATAAATCGCACACTCACGTTCAGAACCATCCAGTCAGTAAACAAATAGCAGAACCACCCTACGTTTTTCCATTTCTTTTTAGCACATAACAGGACAGAAGAAATGATCTGTCACTACTTCTGACTTTAAAAGGTGTCTCCTCTGAGTTGTTGAGTTTGTGAGCTTAGGATGTGACATTTATTTGAATATTTACCCACTTATTGTTGTCTGATCTATGGCAAACGTCTCATGAATTTGCCGTAAGCACATCCAAGCTTAAGCAATATACCCATTTGACTATCGACCGCCGTGCTGCATGTAAAAAAATATGACTCCCATCGGTTTTAATTACATGTGCGGGTGAATGATAGTTTTAATTGTCTTGTGTGCGTTCTAATCAATAATGCCGATAAAAGACTGATGGGTGACATACATGAACTGTGTATGAGAAATCTCCAATCTGACAGGCCATCAATCAAGCAGTTGCCACTAGATGTCACAGTGCAATCATCCATCTTTCATTGTTGTTGCTGACAACATCGGCCATTAAGATATAATAGACCTTATGATGTCAGTCTCATTCCATTTCTGTCCACGTATGACTTCTGTTGTGCGCTGCATTACAATTATCGTAGGCTCTAATAAATCTTTTATACCCAAAAGCTCTTCTGACGCACATGGAAACGTACATGGTACTAAAATTAAAAACTCACTTTTACATTAAGAGACAGTATTGTCCCTTTGGATGTGGTTATCAGTATTTTGTATGCATAGGGAGTATTTATAATTACTGTGGCTTTTGATTTTGATTTTTTAATATATGAATTTTCATATTTTATTCCATAGTAGTTTACCCAAAAGTGAAAATTCTGCCATCTCTTTTGTCTTTACCCACTTGTTTAAAACCTATTTGAGTTTCTTTCTTCTGTTGAGCACAAACAAAGTTATTTTGACTTCCATAGTAATTTTTCTTCCTAGTATGGAAGTTAATGTGTGCCTGCAGCAGCGTTCTTCAAAGTATCTTCTTTTGTGTTCAATAGAAGAAATTCATAAAGGTTTGAAACCACACGAGGGAGAGTAAATGATGAGGTAATTTTCATTTTTGATTGAAATATCCATTTAAACAATGATCAATATCCTGTATGCATTTGAAAGGTTGGTTCGGTTTTAATGTACCCATGTGTGAAGTTAAAAGCTTGTGACACGAGATTCAGTCTGTAATCTGAAGTCAATCAATCAGTTATAATTGTTAGCAATAAATGTTATCAATACACTTTTAGTTTAGTGGGATACATGCATCCCACACTAGCTTAGTGGGATGCATGTATTTACACAACTGCATAATGTAAATATAGCCTACTACAGGATATATAAAGTATAAAATGATAAAAACAGAAACATGGAAGGGTTGCAGTTTGACATAATTATTATTTTTCGCTTTAATTTTGTAATGATATTGGGGTGGTTGGGAGGGGGTGATTAAATTATATTTACTTAAATAGTACTGTATATGATTAGGTGTAGGGGCGCCACGGTGGCGTAGTGAGTAGCACGTTCGCCTCACAGCAAGAAGGTCGCTGGTTCGATCCCCGGCTAGGCCAGTTGGCATTTCTGTGTGGAGTTTGCATGTTCTCCCCGTGGTTGCGTGGGTTTCCTCCGGGTGCTCCGGTTTCCCCCACAGTCCAAAGACATGCGGTACAGGTGAATTGGGTAAGCTAAATTGTCCATAGTGTATGTGTGTGAATGAGAATGTATGAATGTGTTTCCCAGAGATGGGTTGTGGCTGGAAGGGCATCCGCTGCGTAAAACAAATGCCGGATAAGTTGGCGGTTCAATCCGCTGTGGCGACCCCGGATTAATAAAGGGACTAAGCCGAAAAGAAAATGAATGAATGAATGATTAGGTGTAACATGTCTAATTAAATAAAGTAAAATAGTTGAATATTGAGCGTCTTACACATGTATTATACACACACAAAAACAGATTTTTTTTTTTTAAGTGTGGTCTCCATATTTGGATTATTTGCTTATTATATTGAAAGGAATATAGTAACTGTATCATCTGGAAAAATAGCATTGTTCAATCCATTTTTCTGATCTGATATTTTTGAGATAGTCCTGTTAAGAGTTTCTTGTTTTATTCTTTTTCCTTGTTTTGTTTTTACTCTTTTTGTTGTCTTTCTTTCTTTCTTTCTTTCTTTCTTTCTTTCTTTCTTTCTTTCT
>CAIGQQ010032764.1:3243137-3293354 GCA_903798035.1 Danio albolineatus | reverse complement strand
TCTTTCTTTCTTTCTTTCTTTCTTTCTTTCTTTCTTTCTTTCTTTCTTTCTTTCTTTCTTTAAAATATATAATATTTTATTTATTTTTCTGCGATATTTATTGTGATATCAATATAATCATTTAACCAGATGACTTGAATAGCTACATTTGAACTCATTTTTTATATTGATTGAGATGATTTCATAGGCCAGATAATCTGCATAAATTTTGTTGTATTTTTTGGTCTAACTGTATACGTTGAATAATCAAATGCAAGCAAATAAAACTGCATAGACTTCAATGCATAAAAGTTAAATGCAATACATTTTTTAAAAACTATTTCTTTTACACAAATTACTTAAAGGCCTTAAAAACAAATCAAACAACCAATCTTTCACTCTATTATTAAGGTTAAACTTCACAATCACTCAACAATATTGTTACTGATCAGCTATAATTACACTCATATTTTCTGAGGGGTGAATAAACCGACAATATACAGTATATGCAAGATACAAGACACGCACAATATACATTTTTCAAGATACTATTCAGCTTAAAGTGCAATTTAAAGGCATAACTTGGTTAATTAGGTTAATTCAAGAGTTCACACTTAGCTGATGATTGATTATAAAGCTTGTATGGCATGCTGTCCTGAGAGAGAACCCTAAGCTCATAAGATCCTCGAGCCCAGGGCTCCCTCCCGTTCACAAGGCGAGAGGAGAGTTTGAGCTCGGGTAGATCTCGATGAACTCCCCTGCTGGTAGCTGATGAACAGATAGTGGTCGCTATGAAAAGATAACTACTTACTAGGAGCATGTCTATGGTGCCGATTTGTATTAGTTAATTAACTTAAGTTTCATGTTTTTGAACGGTGGGAGGAAAGCGGGGAACCCGGGGAAAACGTGTAAACTCCACACAGAAACGTCATCTGGCTTGGTAAGGACTAGAACCAGTGATGTTCTTACTGTGAGGCAACAGTGCTAACCACTGGGCCACCGTGCCACCCATCTAGGAAAGGAGGAGGAGTAGGGGTGGAAGGGGGGATTTTTCAAATGAAGATGGCTGTAACATGGAACTTAGGGTATATATAGTGGCTTAGTAATCATCTGATTGGTGAATAATAAATTGGATAATGCAGGAGCAGCTGCAAGCAATCATCTGCACGTGATTCTCTCGAAATTAGTTTATAAAACTTTACTTAGGCAAGTTTGGTTAATAGTCATTGTATAATGTGGTTTGTTCCATAAACAGTCCCAAAAAATATTGCGTAATAGGGCTAAAATAAAACAGAATTTCTCCAGAAAAAAAAAAAAATCATAGGAAATACTGTGAAAATTCCTTGCTCTGTTAAACATCATTTGGGAAATGTTTGAAAAAGAAAACAAAATTCAAAGAAAGGTTAATAATTTTGACTTCACCTGTATTTTACAGATTTGTATAGAATTATGAATATATATGTAAATATTCTTAAAGTATATACATCAAAGTGTACATTTAAATATATATAATAAATCTACACAGACATGCACATATATTATGTGAACACAAACCTTTATTTTGTACGCGAAGCAGCACTAAGATCATGAACTTTCATAATGGTGCAGTATTGACCCCATTTTGTGGACAGGCAATTTGATGCATGAAAAAAATCTGAGGGATACTGATACTGTGTATTTAATTTTTAATACTGTATATCTTTTTAAAAAAATTTAGTTTCACTTTAAAAATGAAATTCACAATAGATTTAGCTGAACATTGACTGCTGCGTTTTTTAGCCCGCTATCTTGAATTTGTAGGTAATTTTTTTTCATTTCAGAGACATTTTTGCCCCAAGCCCCCATTAATTTCCCGCACCGCATGATACATGAGTGTTTTTATTACTCTCTGTAAAACACACAGGTAAGAACCCTGAGGGAATGTCGCATATGAGCGTATTGTGTAAATAGTGGCCCTTGTCTTTTGTCTTGGGTTAGTGTGATTTCCTCAGCCGCGGTCCTTCAGGGTGAACAGCAATTCACAGAGCTGTTCCTAGGGACTGCGCAGAGCTTTGCCTGATTGAGACTAGCCTCAGGAGGAAACCCATTGCTAAAGTGTGACTGCAGCCTTCTCAAGGTCCTCTAAAAGTCAAAGGCAGAAAATCAACTTGGCTCCAAGCAAGCCGTTCACAGACTCGGAGCGGGGCTCTGATGAAAGTGAGACGCTTTGAAAGGCCGTTAAAGAAAGCAAAAAAAAGAAAAAGAAGAAGACAGAAAAAAAAACGCTAGCTCTGCATCCTGCATCCGCACTTTTAACTGCGGAAAGATCCAAATCCTGCCTTTGGCCTCCGATGTAACAAATGTTATCTTGGTAATTGTATTTGCTGTATTCCTTGCTTAATGTTTTATCACTGATTCTAAATGTCATCGTCTTGGGCTTGTTGCCATGGTGACATTCCCTCCAGAAGTCAGCTCAGCCCCTCCATACAAACACCTTTGAAGCAATTACTTTCATCCTGCAAGAGAAGAGTGGGCCATTTTCAACTATGGCACATTTAACCAGTCTTTGATGCTTTGCACTCTGGGAAATGTGGTTTCTTGTGGCCTTGCTTACGGTGTTTCCAATCACCTTGGGACCTTTAAAGGCATAGTTCACCCAAAAATGAAAAATCTGTCAATAAATACTCACCCTCATATCACACAAACACAAATTAAGGGCGTACTCACACTATGTACGGTTGCCTTGAACCGTGCTGAAGCACGCTTGTCCACCCTCCCGTCCCCCATACAGCCTGCATTCACATTGGATCCGAGCCAGAGCACGCTTACGTCATCGATGATGCGCTGTTCAGTTTAACAGTAGAGAAGAACTCTCACTCAGCACAGTGGATATTTCTTTAGCTATATCATTTGAGTATTTGCAGTGACATGGTCAAATAATTTGCCGAATAGATCAGTTACTTTTGACGCTCATAAATGATCATAAAGTCTTTATGCTGCAGGTATTAGGTTAGCTGAGGATGCAGCTGTTGTGCAGCGAGGGTTTTGCGTCTTTAATAAACTACGACTTTCATTGAACATTAAGAATGATTAATAAATACATATGAAACAGTCCCTTAAAGTGACGTCGTGTTTTCAGTTTCGGGCTCAGGCACTTTCACTACAAGTGTATTGCACCAATGCCCAAGTGAACCGCGCTCTGGCACACCTCTTCCTACTGGGCCAGGTTTTGCCAACTGAACCGCGCGCCTGTGCCCGATTCAGAGCACTCACACTTCTCAAACGAACCAGGAAACGCGCATGCACACGGTTTGGATAGCGTAGTGTAAGTGCGCCCTAAGATATTTTGGATTAAATCGGAGAGCTCACTGATCCTCCACAGACAGTAATAGCCATGACTTGTTTAAAGTCCAAAAAGAAAATCATCAAACAGTCCATATTTTTAGTGCTTTAATTGTAATATTATGAAGCTACAAGCATACATTTGTGCACACATAAAGCCAAAATAAAACTTCATTCAGTAGTTTCTTCGTTGCCAGTGTCTTTGCCAACTGTCCAATTTACGTGTTCAGAATTGGATGGAGTCAATCTGTTAAAGTTTCAAAGTTTTATTCAGTACAAAACAGAGAGAACCCAAAAGTAACATGCTGCGCAGGAGAGATTCACACTCAGCCTCTTCTTCCAGAGACACGTCTTTTATGGTCGTTCACTCCCTCTGGTTGTTCCTCATTTGCATTGATTAAAATGGATATATTTCAATGGATTTTTCTCTTAACAGTTTGACCATTTAAGGCCAAATGCATATGTACACGTTCAGCACGTAGACCACGTATGCCACGTTTCAGTTCATACATCCTGTCACTTCTCAGAATGTCCCACCCGATGTATTTCACAAGTTGTTTTTTAGCAACTTCCCCATTTTTTGCACGCAATATTACAGCTTAACCTCTGACCCAGTTTTTCACCATTACTAATACACTAAAAAGATTAAACTTAAAAAAAAAACTTAAACTGGAAAAATACCACACCAGCAGGCACCAGACGTCACACAGATGTGAAATTGACATTAGACTCCGACGTCAGACTACCTTTGAATTTTGGTTGTATATGTAAATCTGGTTTACGTCAGTTTGAGGTCAGACATCAACGTCAAGATTCATTTTAGTTAGTTCACGACACAACATAAAATCAACCAAAGATCAACGGCTGATGATGTTAGTGCTTGACATTGTATGGACATCACAAAGATTATGATATTAAAGTTATTTATTCATTCATTTTCTTTTCGGCTTAGTCACTTTATTAAGTGAAGTTTCATAAACTAATTTCGAGAGGAGCAAGTGATATGATTAAGCACACCTGGCTGCTCATCTGGAATCAGTAATAATCCAATCAGAGCGTTCTAAGCTTACTATAAACGGATCATTTTTCCCTACTGCTCTATCTTCATTTTGGAAGAATCACTCCTTCCACCCCATCTCCTCTTTTTTCCTCCCGTTTCTAAGGAGGAGCTTTCGAGACCTACCTGATCTCGGATCCCCTTGTATGGAATGAACCAGAATATATTTTACACAGCGAATGCTTTTTCAGCTGCAACCCAGCACTGGGAAACACCCATACACGCTCACATTTACACCCACACATACACTACGCCTAATTTATCTTATTTAGTCCACCTATACTCCATGTCTTTTGGCTGTGGGGGGAAACCCACACAAACATGGGGAGAACATGCAAACTCCACACAGAAATGACAACTGACCTAGACGGGGCTCGAACTAGCGACCTTCTTGCTACCCCCTATGCCACTGTGTCACCCTGACATTAAAGTGACATTAAATTTTAGTTAGGTAATTACACTACATAAAACCAACCAAAGACAAACATCTACTGATTGTATGGATGTCATTTCATGACGTTAAATTCCTGTTGGATTTTAGATAGATAATGCCACAGCCTTAAACCAACCAAATATCAATGCCAGATGATGTAGATTTAAGACATTAGATTTTGGTCACCTCATGTCTGATGCCTGATGTTGGGTCAGTGAACTAACTCTTTAACTTGTCATTTTCAAAACGGCATCTTTATTTTTATTAAGAATTTATATTTTTATTAAGAATTTATAACGAATTTTTCATCAAAAAGCATCATTATTCAGAAGTAACTGGTAATTTTTGCCCCTTCCTCATTTTTTGACCCTCCTCACTGGAACACACTGTTTGAATAAGTGTGGTGGATTGTAGACTGCCATGATGACAGTGGCTAAATATTTAGTTAGAAAGTTCACAAGGACAGCTTTGTGCTAATTTAAGGGCTACATTTTTTAACATGCCGAGTACATAACAATGAATAACAGACAAAGCAATAGTGACCACATAATTCATTCATTCATTTTCTTTTTGTCTTGTTCCCTTTATTAATCTGGGGTCGCCACAGCGGAATAAACTGCCAACTTATCCAGCATTTGTTTTACACAGCGGATGCCCTTCCAGCTGCAACCCATCTCTGGGAAACATCCATACACACTCATTCACACTCATACATTACAGACAATTTAGCTTACCCAATTTACCTATACCACATGTGTTTGGACTTGAGGGGGAAACCGGAGCACCCAGAGGAAACCTGGGTTTCACAACCACGGAGAGAACATGCAAACTCCACACAGAAACGCCAACTGACCTATCTAGGGCTCGAACCAGCGACCCTCTTGCTATAAGGCGAACGTGCTACTCACTACGCCACCCTGGCATGACCACATAATAAAAGCACTCAAATTTGTAACTGACCATAGACTGTAAAAAATATGGACGTAGTATCCGTGACATCACCCATAGGTTTCTAAAGAACCCAAAAGAAGCTACTTGTAGGCGTGGCCAACCGTTGCCATTTTGTTCGCACGTCATCGAACCAACCGAGGTATACCAAACAAGGGCAAAGAGGTGGAGCGTGAGCGGAGCTACAAGGTCACATGCTGGCATTTAGCTAAGGGGAGAAATGCATAATATTTCATTACCTGCGACTCGTTTGTTTTCTGACCACACATACTTGGTTGTACACTTATATCAATAAAGTGTTTAGACTTTTAAAATCACTGCTGTAATACATTGAGCCACTTAACATTGTTCTTATGACGTTTTTCAACTGGAAGAAAGTGCGAATTACATCCAAATACTTCAGATATAGTCTGTGTTAGTAAATGCATGTCTATTTAGGAAATCCAGGCAGAACACTGTATGACAACACTTCAGATGACTGAAGTTTATAGCCTACAGCTGATCAATCTGTCAGATTCTGGAGTGCATTAGAGTTCTGAAGAACATTATAAATCATAAATTATCCTAAATAAAGCAATTACATTTATAGATATGGTATAGGTATATAATTTCACTCACCTGGGAAACGGAGACCACGTGAATGGTTTGTGAGCACAATTAAGTGCACACAGCGTGCCATATCATCTGATAATTGCAGGAAATAATTCCAGCTGACTGTGTAAAGCCACATAAAACAACACAAAAATATGATGAATATGCCGAGTTCAGCAGCTAATCAGCCGGAATCAGCTGAGGTGACGTGACGGCGACCAGCGGGACTAGCTGTCACTCAAGTGGCCACGCCCTTAATTATGCAAACTTAATTTAGCTTAATATAAAGGAAACGGATGAGTTATAAAAAAAATTCACCCCCCTCACAGTTGTCATGAAGGGTAATATAAGCTATATACTGTAGACCAAAATCACTCTTTATACCAGGCTGTAAACACCTTTTTTTCTGCTGTAAAGTTGGCCATTTTAACAGTGGGCTCATTAGAGATTTGCTCTATTATGGAGCCAGGACTAGCGGAATTTCGATGAATTGCAGTTTCAGTTACTTCCGTATTGGCTTCCCGAGGGAGAGCGGGAGGTTGTCGCTTGTAACTGACATATGTGTAATGCAGCATGACTGTCAGATCCAATATAGTAAGCACAGTGTCATGTTTTAGTTTCAGTCTTTCTGAAAATCTGGCATCAATTAGTGTCTTGCATAGTGTTTTCCCAACACAATCTCATAGCCATTTGTAACTGTAGTTGTTAATTTCTTATGGATTCTCTTTTGAAAATGTTTGTACAAATGACTGATTCCCACTGATCGTTAGGGTTTAGAGATTGTTTGAGGGCTCGCCTCCTTTTAAATAAATGGCATTTTCATACGAATGACATACGAATATTCATAAATTTTCCTTAGGCATAGTCTCTTATTTATTAGGAGTCACCACAGTGGAATGAACCGCCAACTATTCTGGCATACATTTTATGCAGTGAATGCCTACAGTTTTTGCTAATATGTAAAGTACTTATGTTTTCATATGAGATCAGGCTTTTTTTTCCAATACTAGGCACAGTAGAGTGTCTTGTTGTCTTCAGAGTGATCTTCATAGTTCAGTTTTTTTGCATAGACTTGCATTTGCCTCTTGTCATTTACCTACTGCGTGTGTGAATTGGTGGGCGGGGCTAAACAGGCAGTGATGTAGAAGCAGACTTTTTTTCATACTTGTGGAGGCGGAATTTTAAAAATAGCACATTCACAACCTGTCATATTGGCAGAATGGCTTCATACGCTGTTTTTAGACTAACAAGAACATTTTGAGTTCTAAAACTTGCACAATGTTTTTATAGTGCAATGACCGCTTATAAGTCAGAATATCAAAGGACTTTGACTTTTTCAGTTCATAACCTCTTTAAAACTGCATTAAACTGGCAGTGAAGTGAGGACAAACGGACTTGTATTCTGTATTTAGCTCTTGGAATATCACTCCGCTTGCTGCTGGATTCTCAAAAGTGATAAATATACTATATAACGTTTGCCAACGGGGCCAGTGCTCTCCGACAGAGATGCTCAAAAGAGAGAGAGAGGAAACAGAACCCTGTAATCATGCCTCATTAAAACAACCTCAACTTGTCGTTCAGAAAAGCCTTGCACAATCAGTTGTCATCATCCATTAAATTATGGCCTTCCTCGGTGCCAGATTTGAATGCTTCTGCCCAGTTGCACTCTCAGCTTTGTCCTCACTTGTCAGCGAGAAGGCCAGAGTTATAATTATGTTACAGCACATTAAGGGCGGTTTAAAAAAGAAAAAGAACGGCGCTGTATATGTTTTAAATATATATGCTGAAATGTAAAATTCACTCTAGACTTGATATGACAAGTGTGTCAGTTGGATATAGATTGATTACACAGGAGTTCTTGCAATTGTTTAAACCTCTGGTGTTGTTGAGTCAAAGTGTTGAGCACTTACACTGGATTTGATTGGAAAAACCTAAAATCGTAATAAAAAAACTGTTGACTGTTGTCAAAGATCGTAGGAAATGTAATGTAATGTGTATTTTATATAGCGTAGTAGTTTCTAAAGTTTCTAAAGTAGTTTTTTGGGTCTACGATACGCTAATCAGCAAAAATATAGAAAAAAAACATATTTTTAAGTATATGTTGGATTTAGATTATGAGTAGCAACAGCTTTCTCTGTTTTGGTTTGACTGACATCACTAGACATTCTTACTATCAACTTGTCGCACATTGGCATTTGGCCAGCATCCTTTTGGCATCACCCTTTAAGGCACAATATATCCATTTAACATCATTTTCCATGAGTAGGGTTTCTGCTGCTTTTAATTTCTTTCAAATCTTTGGCATCAGAACAAATTGAAGTGTATCATGGCCAAGAGTCTTTAAAAGTAATGCGTAAAATTAGATAATGTCAGTCTGCACCATTTGACCATGTCAAAGTGTAATCAACAAAAACAAACAAATTAAATTTTTAGACTATTTGAGACTTTATTTGTGCAGCATGTGATGCTTATGGATATATATCAATATATATATATATATATGTGTGTGTGTGTGTGTGTGTGTGTGTGTGTGTGTGTGTGCTGTATGCATACATCAGACATCACGTTTAAGATATAAAAATTGTGTATAAGTATAAAAGGCCATTAGTTACAAAATATAATCATGTGTTTACACGCATAAAAATGCAGTTATTTTCAGTCAACAAAACTTTAAGTCAACATATTTATATGTAAAATCTTTCTGATTCTGAAAGGTAATGTTATAAATGAGGTTAAATCTCTCTGCAAAAAATTGCCACCTTAACATGATCAACTAAATATAGTAATAGTAGATAGTAAATAATAATAGTAAACATAGTAATATTACTTATAGTAAGTAATACAAGTCATTAATTATGTCTGAAAAAACTGTTACAAGTAACTAGGAATGACACAGCTCTGTATATACTTGTATATAGTGCTCTACATATATATTTAGGTACTGACTGTGTTTTATTTTCTCCACTAGGTGGCAGGTGTAAAATAAAAGTGGTGTGTTAAGACCACGAACAAGAGTGCGAGTCATAAAATAAATAATATCAGACAATTAAGCCAATGAAATCTGATAAATCGTAACTTTTTGAATTAATGACTAATTTATACAATCTCATTTGTACATATTGGTACGATTTGCTTATCACCCAATGTGGGGTAAGTTTAGGGCTGGGGTTTGGAGGCACGTCTTCTTTTAAAGATCATGCATGAAGAATGTTTTACGAATTCGCCACTTACTGTATCTGACAATAAGTAAAATAGTTACATTTCCTCATGAGATGGAGCTGGATTAAACTACCATCCAATTTTTCCAAACTATTTTGAGTTTCTTTCTTCTATTAAATAAAAGGAATATATTTTGAAGAATGTTGTAAGCCATTTACTTGCATAATATTTTTATTATCATAATGGATATCAATAGGAACTGGTTTCCAAAATTCTTCAGAAAATCTTAGTCTGTGTGTGTGTTTGATTAAACTATCTTTATGAGAACATTCAGTGCAGTTTCTGATTGATGGAAACATTAAAGATGACTTCATTTTTCAACTGAAAATATCCATACAGATACTAATCATGTATTCAGTAACACGATCTCTTTTGCTTTTTCAATCCCCAGTTTCTCTTCTCTCTCCAAAACAGCTTCAATCTTCTCTGCTGCCGCACAGCAAGTGCGTAGATGGCAAGAGAGGAGTCAAAGCGGTCATGTTACAGGGAAATATCAAAGATCTGAATGCCAAAAAAAAAATGAAAAGAGTTCAGCAGCAGCAGAAGCACATGGCATGAATAGCTTCGCTCTTTCCAAGAAAGCCGAGTTTATTAGCTGGCATGTTAAAGAAATAGACTACATTCTGTTAAATGACACATTTTTCTGTGCTGCGCGAGTTTCCAAATTCATTGTTATAATTCACAAACTCACCGAGAGTGCATTAATGACAAACCCAAAATAAGTGGTAACGGTTCCCACTCATGAGTCTCTCTGACTTCACATATGACTCAGAACTACTCAAACTGTTAGTAGTACAAAGATGTTCATGCTAAAATACATTAACAGGTAAAAAATAGTGTTTTTTGTGTGAAAAATGAACACAATACATACAATAAAACACAAAAGCCCCAAAGCCACAGGCATTGCCATATTCTTTTGAAATCCGGGCATAATGCAATAACTCTTAAGCTTATAAAACATATACTTGAGTTTAGATATATTTATAAACTTATATAAAACACACTAATATTTTCTATTAAATCCTGCCATGTGTTTTTGAACTGAGCCTAAGCCTGAACACCTGACTGATTTAAAATCTATTTATGTGACCTTTTCTTTAATTCTTTACCTTAAAGAGTTGTTTTCTGTTGAAAGACATCAATTCTTCCCATGTTAAATGGTGGTACAATCTCTGTTACAATGTTCTCTTCCATCATAAAACATGAAATATAATCACAATGATTTGAGCATGTGTATATTTGAAAGAATGAATCAGATGTTATAAATTATTAGTTATGTTTTAAAGGTTTACTAATACAGCAAGAAGATGCATACTGTAGCAGAAACAAAAACAACAAATTAGAAATAAAGAAATACAAAAAAAAAAGATATGATTAAAGTCAAATGAAATAAATAACTGAGTAAATGTTGCTATATAGGTTTTAATTGATTTCCGATAGTGATTTTGCACAAAGTATGTGAATTATCTACTAAAATATATCGATTCGTTTTTATGAAAGTCAAGTGTACTAATTCTGACCTGTACGGTACATAATAAAATATACATGAAGGGATAAGTGACCATGCTAAATTTGATTACATTTTCAATTATAAAAAAAAAAGATTAAGGATTAGTGGCAAAGTATTAAGAGTTAAGATGACAATTAATTGGTATTTTAGGGCTATAATGTGATCCTTTTGTAGAGGCTTTAATATTTAACTGAATTGTTGTTTAAAATGTGTCAAGTTTTTAAATCTATGAACAAACAAACAAAAAAAACCACATACAAAGACATTCAAATTGTATTGTTTAGATGCTTGAAAACATATGAATACATTTTTATTATTTTAAAAATGAAATAATATTTGTAATACTCTTCTAAATGATTTGAATGTGTATTTAATGAACTTTCATCCAGCGGGTAGTCATACGACCTTGTATAAACGCTGCCCTCTTGCTTTTCGAGGAATTATCTACATTTTAGAGACTTGTCGTACTTGTTTGACATCGTTGAGCATCAAATGGAATACTTTGGTAGTAAATAAACAATGGACTACTCGTCTGGTGTAGAAACCACAGTGGACGCTGTTTGCTGAAGTCTGGCCTGACTAATGAACAGGATTTGAAAGGTATGTGCGTCGCATTACTTTCTTCGTGTTTGCAAAATTCTCGTTTGGATATGTTTGTTTGGTGTGTTCTGTGGAGTTTAGTCTTGACCCACGATATTGATGTCACTGCTGTAGCATTTCGTATCGTGCAACATTGAAGCAGAACAATTGTACCTTTTTAGTAAATAAATACACTATGTGTACGTACGTGTGTGTGCGTAAACCAGGTGTGTAATCACTCACGATCTTCCTCCTGCTTGATTTAGGAACTTCAAACTGATTCATTATAACGTCGTAGGAGCAACATAACAACGAGAACATAACATAAACTATGAAATCAATAAACTTTCCAAACCCATACAATTCATGTATATGCCCAAATATTAAGGATAATTCACCCTAAACAGTATTTACTCACCCTTTACTTGTTCCACAACTGTTTGGGTTTCATTCTTCTGCTGAATAATTTAACAAAAGGAAGATATTTGAAGCATGAAATCAATGGTAACCTTTGACTTTCATAGTATTTGTTCATCCTATATGGATGTCAGTGGTTATCAGTTTTCATCTTTCTTCAAAACATCTTCTTTTGTGTTCAATAGAATAAAGAAACAGACTATATCTCCGAGGTGTTTTACAAATAATCCACTAATCAGATGAATAATATGCATTAGTGTACCAATATTTTGTATAAAACCTGATATGTATTGTTTATAAACTACTAACTTGAAATCATTAGAAACCATTAGACTTTAATAGATCTATAGTGCTGTTTTCTATGATATGTGAGCCATCCACCATATCGAAGTGGTCGCAACCAATCCTTGAACACCCGAGAGCAACTTGACACATCTGCAAATTGCAATCATAGGTATAAGCATGAATGTTTTGGTGTTATAGACTAGACATGGGCCGGTATAAGATTCTTACGGTATGATAACCTTGGATAAAAATATCACAGTTGTCAGTATTGTAATTACTGCTGTAAAATATGTTCTTTTTAAATGTCTGGGTAAAAAAACAAACACTTTTTCTCCCATTTGAACACAAAATATTTTATTTTGAAAACATTAAAATTGTTTTGGAACATTAAACATGTCAGGCTAAATAATTCAAATGAATCTTTGACTTCTGGTATCTTCATTAGTTTCAAAAACACATTTAAAACGGCATCTTTGGAGATTTTTTCTGCGGGAGATACTGTTGCTAAAAAAGCAAAAACAAACAAACAACAAGAAAAACAAACATAAAAAATCGGAAAGGTATAGACGAATTACCAGTTTGTAAACATTCAGGATGCCCGTGTTGCAGAAAAAACCCAGGAGCGCTAGCATTTACAGGGAGGGAATGACATTCGATGCGGTAAGGAGTTTCTTGTTGTCTCAGAAATTAGTTATATAGATTACATATTATACATTTACATGATGCTTTCAGTGTATTATAACAGCTTGTCACCCAGGGATAAGCACAGTTATTCGGTCAAAATTAATGTTAAAGTGTTCGATGTTCGTCTGACAGGTCCATTTGTGATAACAGCACCCTCCCAATGGATATTGGATGAGACGAAATGGCCAAGCATCCAACACGAAATATACAACTATCTCATTGAAATTCCAACAAATTTTACAAGAGAGAAGTTAAAGGCCTACAAGGCTTTGGATGCCTACAGGTTTGTTCTGTGTGGTCATGTGCAAGAAATAATGCTCCATGATTACCAGATTCAAAACTTTGTAGTGCTAAACCCCGAGGTTCTGCCTAGCCAAAGACAAGGAAAGAAGACAGAGCTGTACAAGGCCTGGGTAATCATCAACAAGCAAAACAACTGCATTCTGACGGCGAACTGCACCTGTATGGCAGGGTATGTAAATGTACATTTTTACATTTGATTCTTAGCATTCATTGTCCGCAGTTTAATTCACCATTTTCAGTTTTTGCTGAAATCATTGCTGCAATCAAAAACGTGTCATGTGTATGATTCAGCATAGCGTGAACTTACCTAAATGAGAATTGCATTGCAAGAGTTGAGCATTTTTAATTAGCTTGTCACTCCATTCAGCTCCCTTTTAGCCAAAGACGTCTGTGGTTGGCATTAAAAGCAGTGTGGTGTACTGGAAAAGTCAAGTTTTCTATTTTCTGACTTTTGAATTTAGCGTCCTACTGCACAACACCCATGTGACGTCATGTGTGACATAGGTTGGTAATTCATCTACAGCAGAAAATTTCGGCGGTTTTAAAACCTTGACTTTTCCAAACCACAGTATACATTGAAAACAGTTATCGTCCCATGTCTGTTATAGACTTTACACAGAACAACAAGATGAATGTGATATACAGTAGCTAATACAACTTTAATAAGTTACCATAGTTTAAAAACCTGACAAATGATATCCTAAATGGCATTACAAGATGGCGAATGTGTCTGTGGAGAGGTTGAATGTGGCATCTATGGGAAAAAAAGTAGTGTGAAAAATGAAAACACTGGTGTAATGGGCTGTGCTAAAAGGAAGGTGAGTTGGCACTAATACATATACACTTTACAAAGACAAGAACTTATTAGAGACGGTCACTAGATACATGAGTAGATGGTGGTTAATCCTTTTCATTCTTGTTTTTTTTTTACCAGCTGTTTCAGTGATGTAGCATCAGAAATATGTGCTTTTGTTGTGGCAAATTGTTTTTCTTGTCTTTAATAAGGGATGCTGTGTTGCCAAGTTGCTTTAATAACATCTTCTAACTGTTATTACTGTAGCAGTAAGTCTCCCTTGAGCTTCATAGATGGGAAAGAATAGAACACCTCTGAGAATGACGCAATTAAGGGGAAACTTAACTAACAAAATCGAAAGTTTTTTTTTTCTAAACTCAGCACAAAGTACCTGCGTTCTCTGCTTCACATGCTGTTCTGTTTTTCTTTCACAAAAATGCATTTCTCCTCAGCTGAAGCACTTTGTCTCAGTACCTTTTCCTCCAAGGCCTTAATCATGTATTTGAATGACATCAAAGAGAAAGTGATTTCCAAAAATTACCAGCGTAATTCCCATTTTTGGCCGGAGAAATGGAGGGAAACACTAGTAATGACATTTTTAAATCAGGAGACCTGTAGTATATCTCTTTAATTATACTTAAAGAGAGAGTCGAAGGTCCTTAAGGCGCTGGAGAAATCAGCTTTTGTATTACATAATGTGGCAGGGAATGAAAATGAGCACAAGGTGTGAAAATGCCCAGGAGAGCCACTTTGAAATAAAAATTCACATGACAGAGTCTCCTGTGCCTTTGTCAAGGGAATAGCATGCACAAGGTTCTTAGGCGCTGTGTTGCAATCGGGTGCATTGCAATGATGGCAACCCAAAAGTGGGCGCGAGGTGACAGGTGACATGGGTTAAACTTCTAGAGCTCAGAAGCACTGGAAATCTTTGTTGGAAATCTAGTACTTGCTCACCCTTATGATGACACACGGCTGTCCTTATGGCCTATTTTTGGCTTGTACTGTATTCCTCATTTTATGGCTGTTTTTTCTCCTTCTCTTTTCTCCACTTTATTTTTATTTTTCTCATCAGGATTCACAATTACAATTACAAATACAGAAAGCAGACTCGGTCACTTCAGGATGACATATGAGTTTTTCATTTTTGGAGAAGATCCTCCTACGTGTATTTTTTAAAGCACTTTAACTGTAAAGCTTATTCTATTGGGTTGTGTTGGTTTTAATTGCTTGAGGAATTTATTTTATTCAGTTCATTTTTTTGTGTTTTTCATTCATTTTCCTTCAGCTTAGTGCGTGATTATCAGGGGTTACCACAGTGGAATGAAACGCCAATTATTCCGGCAAATGTTTTACGATGCAGATACCCTTCCAGCCACAACGTAGTACTAGGAAACACCCATACATTCTCACATTCACACACACGCTCATACACTACAGCCAATTTAGTTCATTTAATTTGCCTATAGTGCATGTCTTTGAGTGAACAAGGGGAGAACATGCAAACTTCACACAGAAATGCCAACTGGTCAAACCAGCGACCTTCTGCTGTGAGGTGACAGTGCTAACTACTGAACCACCATGCCACCAATGAAGCGTTTTTCTTTCTTTTTTTCTTCTTTTTTAAAAATAAACACTGTTAATTCAAATACAGTTTTGGAGTTTTTAGCAAATATGTACAACCTTAATATCATTTATATCTCCAGTTTTTCTCACCATGAAAATGGCCATAGAAGCTGGAATAGCATTAAACAAACACACAAATAGAGAAAAAAAATGAAGAATGATAAAATTATGACGTACAAAATATTAACCTTCCTGTGAATTAGTATTTTGATATATATTTCACCAGTGCTGTATAACGGTGATTTTGATGGTGAATATCTTTTTAAAAATGATAGTTTTATTGAATAATTTAGTAATATCTAATTTTCTTTTGCTTGATGACAGTATATATATGTTTGTAGTTGTTTTGTAAGATATACTTGTATTAAGCATGTTAACTCGTATTAATCCAAAAACCATTTTCAAGGAGGCTAATATTATTGACCTTAAAAAAAACAGACATATATATGATTTTTTTAATTATTATTTTTAAATTAAAAACAGTTTTTATTCTATCCAAACTAAACTTTTAAAAAAATTCTAGAAGAAAAAATATTACAGGAGAAATAATGTGAAAAATTTCTTTGCTCTGATAAACATAATTTGGGAAATAACCTCACTATTCTTTGGCTTAGTCCTTGATTTATGCAGCCTGATCTCATGAGGAAATGTAACTTTTTTACGCTTTGTCCGTTTAGTGGTTAATTCATACAAGTTCGTATGAGTTCAGGATTTTAAATAGGAAGCGTGGCACCCTGCCCCACCCCACCCCTAAACCCAACCTTCATTGTGCGATAAGCAAATCATACTAAATTGTATGAATGAAATCGTATGAATTCATACAAATTAGCCACTAAATCAAAAAGGTATGAATTGCCGTGAGATTGTGTTGGATTGTTGAGAGGTTGCCACTGTGGAATGAACCGCCAATTATTCTGGCTTTTTTTTGTGCCAGATGCCACTTCCAACCACTTCCAGCCACAACCCAGCACTGGGAAACACACTTGTAAAATAATTAAAAAATAAATAATAACAATTTCAAAAGAGGGCTATTAATTTTGCCATCAATTGTGTGCTGAAACTCTACACAAAATACAGCAACACTGAAAAAAACAAAAACAAAAAAAAGGTCATCAAAATGAATGCACTATAATATTACAGGTGTAAAAAACAAGACATTCAAGTTGAAGAACAATTTTTTGTTTAGTAAAATTAAACACTGCCAGAAATGTTACTAAAGCTACAACATGAGTCTTATATTTGGTAATGTTAGGGGATAGAAAAAGAGTATTGTATGGCTGTTTTGAAACAGTGGGTGCTATACACATGCCTGCAGTATGTACATATTTATTCATATATAAATCTGTTGAACGGGGGCAAGTCCACTTAAAAAAAAAACAAAAAAAATCTGTTGAAAACGCTTGCGCTAAAATCCTCTCCAGTGCCCACAGGCACAGAGTGAGTAATATTCACAATAATTTCTTGGCACCATGCAGAATTTGACCTAATGTAATAGCAGCTAATGGTATGTTTCCAGCTTGAAATGCTGTGTTATGTGTACATTCATGTTATTCAAGGTTACTAAGGGTATTTAACTCTGCGGGCAGTGCCTCCGTGCGGAATCAGTTTAATGCTATGCCCTATTTTACTCAACATGATGTGGTTCGCTGATGAAATGTGTACATGTAAGCTAGCGTAAGACCACCGCTGAGAGTCCTTATCATCAGCTGGAGATGCTTATTAAACCTTTACATAGAGAGGCCTTTTAGTGCCTGGCAGTTTGACTAAAACACTGCTAAACAACATGTTCACACCACAGCATGTCACTGTTAGTCCCTGTTATTGTGGCAGTCAGCCTTCAGGAAATTGTGTTGAACATGCATGTGGCAGGATTTAAGATGAATAAGAGCTCAGAGCAGTGCAGAATCTGTATGAGAACAAAGCAGGGTTGTAAATAAAAAAACGTAACCTTCACCTGATGACCTCCAGTTTTTTATACAGTGGTCCGATTTCATTTAAAACGTGGCGTTATTAAAATAACTGAGCAATTCCAGCGTTATGGATGTGACATTTGTAGTAAAAAGAAAGTAAATGCTAACATTATATTGAAACATCTGTTTATATTTTCCAAAACAACTAACCACAGAGTTATGGGATCAGAAAAATATCAGTCTGTAAACATGTTTTGGACTTTAAATGAGGAAAATAAACATGCGTTATGGATGTGACCAAAAAAGTATGCAAGTTTAGAGCATACAACAATGCTTTGTAAAAATTCTGTGAATTAAACTGCACAAACCGAAACAAAATAATGCTCATCAAAAGGGTAAGAGTCGGCTTACTATAGAACAAACATGATTGAATTTATTTTATTTCATATTTTTGCATTTATGAGGAAAAAGCTTTTGTTATGGATGTAAAACCTCTGTGTTATGGATGTGACAGATGTGAAATTGCCATTCGTGTGACTTTGGTAAATCAACTAAAATAGTTTAAAAACATTGACAGAGACATTTTTGAGTATTTCTAATGTACTGTAAAACACTTGCCTGCAAAAAAAAAAAAAAAAAAAACGTAAAAAAGGTTTTGGTATTTTGGTGAACTTTTCATGGCAAGGCTGACATTTGCATGGAATTGCTCAACTAATCAGTTTGAGTTGACAGATAGAATTTAATTGACTATTAAAGTGGAAATTCAGAGTATTTATTGTGCATATACCAGCGTTTACATGCTGGGTGTTTATTGATAAGAATTGGCAAACAAATATTTTAAAGTTTAAACTCTTGTCAAATTTAAAGTTTTTTTTATTATTATGCAATGGCTTGAAACAATGTGTGAAGCTTTCTTGAGCCCACAATATCTTCAGCCTTTACAATAGTAACGATGCTGAAATGAATTGTGTAAAGTAGTGAAGTAGTGAAGAACTGAGCAAAAGCATGCACATCACTCTTAACTGGGTGCTCAGCCAAAAACACGCAAAAATGCAACTCTATGTATCCAAAAAGGCGGCAACACCAAAGCTCCAAAAATACAAAATTTATTAAATTAAAAAGGCTGACAACGTCAACACGTGAAACGTTACACGCTCTGTGTCAGCCTTTTTAATTTAATAAATAAACTTTGGTGTTGCCGCCTTTTTGGATACATAAAGTAGTGAAGTGACATTTGTTAATCATATTTAACATTAGCAATAAGACAGTTTTGGAAACATATGTTTCAACTTTGACTGTTAAATTTATTTATTTTTTTAGCACTGTCGCTTGACAGCAAGAAGTTCGCTGGTTCGAGTCCCGGCTGGGCCATTTGGAATTTCTTTGTGGAGTATGCATGTTTTCCCCTTGTTGGCGTGGGCTTCCTTCTTGTGCTCCAGTTTCTCTCGCAATCCAAAGACATGCGATACAGGTGAATTGAGTAAACTATTCTACTGGGTTGCAGCTGGAAAGGCATTTGATGTGTAAAACATATGCTGCATAAGTTGGTGGTTCATTCCGCTGTGGCGATCCCTAATGAACAAAGGGACTAAGGCAAATGAAAACAAATGAATGAAAAATTGCTGGCCAGAATTGGGTGTAACTGGTGCAATTGTATGCAATTTTTTGTGGCCAAGTGTGAAATAGTAATTCTAGCAAAATAATTGCTTTCAGAATTTAGCTTCCGGCTTGATGTTGACTTTTTAACTTATAATTGAAATTCTATTATTTGAAGGCAGTTTGATATCAAAGACTATAGAATACACAAGACATGCCACTCATAGTTTTAATGTGGGGGAAAGTAATGGTTAATATGGTGAATGAAACCCTACCTATAGTACAGGAGCCAATCGGCCCATCGCTATAGACTGACAATTCTCCAGGGGAGGGGCTCAGACCAGACGTTTAATTGTTGTTTAATTGTATTGTTGACTCAAATACGACGTTTAATTGTAAGCTTGGCAAGCAATTTTGGAGAATTTGGTGTTTCCTAATTCAAACAGAATGCCTGAGCATACTGCCTGAGAGATAGGGCTGCAAGATATTGGAAAAATTGGACATTGCGATATTTTATTTTGATGCGATTTATATTGTGACATGAATACGATTTCATGAGATGACTTGAATAGCTCTATTTGGAATAAAATCATTAGCTTTGATCGGAATAATCTTTTAGATGAGTGAATTAAAGAAATAAGATAGAGCAAAGATAAAACTGAAACAAGCAGTCTGATATTCAGGTACAGTAATACGATACTATAATGACTATCATATTTTGCCCCTGATAACAATAAATCATGATATCAGCGATATATCACAAAAACACCATCCACAATATATCATGTAAATGAAGAGGGAAAAATGCATCAAAAGATATAAGATGAATTTCTTTTATCAACAGCACATATATTTCTTAGAATTGAGACATTAATATATGTTCGATCGGCCATTACGAGAAGCGCCACCTCATGCAGATAGCCATTTTGTCCTGCCCTTATTATTGAATAATCAGATGTAATGTAAAATGTAAAAAATGCACATTCTTCGTGGCTGATCAACTATAATAATCCCAACTCCACATTGCAGATGCTGCGATTTGACTATTGCGAATGCACACATCACGATATTGATGCTGAAACAACAAATTGTCCAGCCCTACCGAGAGGCGTTTCAAAGATGGCTGACTAGTGAAATGACTAGCCCTAAAGGGACTTTGTTTGATATGCTGTTATCCTGCTTAAATTGTTACTAATATATTCATAAATTATATTTCTAAATAATTTATTTTCCTTTGAACTTTTATGTTTCAGATTTGATAATTTTCTTATCCGTTGTTGTTTTTAATATTTCCCGTTATAGTAGTATCTATTATTTCACATAGCTCATTTGGAGGTGTGCTTTGTCTTTACTGTTCTTTCTCTTTCTCTTTCGTCTCATTTGGCAGATCTCAAGCCTAAATATAGGAATTTTTTATGAAGTCTTTTATTTTGCTTGCAATCCAGATTTATTTTATGAAAAAGCTGGTGAGAAAGGTGCATCTGAATAAATGATAGCAGATCAAATGATCGCTTTAAAAAAATCCCTCTCCCCACACAGCAAACTAATCAGTGTACATTTAACTCAGTTTGAGTTTAACTTAACATTCCTTGGGTGTACATATGACTCCCTCCATTTTGGAGTTAAAATAACACTTTCTGAAGTGTGAAATTTGTGCGTTACTCAGTAAGAGTTTATTCTTTCATCAAACTGGAGTGTGTTAGTCTTCTAAGTGTTAATATATTACATTTGTACATTACTCACTTTATTTATTAGCAAATAATTCAAAATGGATTGTGCATGTGTATATAAGCTAATGAGTGCATATAGTACACTGTTTCTGATGAGAATAATTTTTATTATATCTTATAATGTATAATATCATCAAGACCTCACATCACTGGTGGGAAATACACTGCATAATGGGGTAAAAGTTTCACACTCGTGGATTAAAATGTACTCCGTTTTAAACACTGAACAACACCAAAAAAATCACACTGTATTTTTAACACTGGAATTTTTGCTGTGCATTGTTTAACAGAGACGCATTACTATACCAAGCAATTCATATGAGAAACATAGAATACTATTACAAACACACAGAGTATTATATGACTTCATCAGACTTTGAATCCCATACTTTTATGATGCCCATTAATCTGGCCTTAATCTGGCCTATTTTTGTATGAAAAAAGCAGCGTGAACATTCTTCAAAACATCTCCAGCTTGAAATATTTCTTTAAAAGCACTATAAATGCCATTGATTTCTTCTCCTTGATGTTTAGCAGAAGCACGGGGGATTACCGCTGAGTCTCTACACAACAGTCCACGGGCGACAACATTATGAACCTCCTCCTCTGTAATTACCATTATCATCTAAGTGTTTCTGCAGGAATTGCTAGCACTCAATTGTGCCCAGTGTTTCAGTTGTTAACTATCCCGAACACATTACAGACGGTACGGCTACGGGCCAGCACATGTCTCATTCTGCATCAAATGAAAGATTTAAAAGGCTGAATATTTTATTGCGTTTTCTGACATTTATCTGACATTTGACGTCTTCATTGCTCCCCCCCATCCCCAAAATATGCTAATGTGCAAGCGAATGGCGTGATGGCCCATCAAGTCTAAGAGTGTCACCGCTGATGTTTACAGAACAGCTGGATCGGACGAGATCTAGATTTGACTGAGCAAATATGTGCCTTTGATTACGGGTGCAGAGAGAGAGCCTGCCGTCGAAACCTTGCCGTAGGATATTAGGAGGCTGTTGCCATGGTAACAGCACCTCGGATATGAGTGGAAAGCAGAGGTGCTCTCTTCTCCTCCTTTCGTGCTGTCATAGATGTGCCGGAGGTGTATTTGATGGAGATCATCAGGCAGGCGCTACTGAGGAGCTGCTCTGAAGCTGCATCCGCCAAGACCGAAACATCCATTAGTGGCTTTATTTAGCACTTGGGTTTATTGCGTGTGAGAGGAAGTCGAAATGCTTGTGTGTTTTTGTGGGGTCAGTGTGCGTCTTACAGTCATTAGCCTTCTTTTGTTCGTAGCTTCGCTCTGCTTCGATCTCTGTCCCAGCCCACTGGCTATTCTAAACGGCTCGGTCAAATGCCTGTTCGATCCAGCGAGTGTGGGCCCAAAGCCCCAGTGCTTTCTCAGGAAAAACTGTAAAAACATTTAAGCACGGGGACGGTTCATCTTCTGGCTTCTGACCAAGGCGTGACCTGTTTTTTCCCCCCGAATGTTTTGTTTTGAATTTCATGTAATGATGAAGTGAAAAATATTGGCCCTTCTTTGAAATTTTAATTCTTATAAAAATATTTCTCTGTGTTGTTTATTGAAAGGAAGATTTTTTTTCAACACTTTTTTTTCAACAAAATATTTTTAATTGCTAATTCCTTTTGTCTTTGCTATGATGAAAGAACATAATATTTTACTCGTTATTTTGCAAGATACTGGTATTCAGCTTAAAGTACAATTTAAAGAGCCCCTATTATACATCATAAAAGGTAATGTTTTGGGGGTCTCCAACAGCAGGCTGAAATGCATGTAAGGTCAAGATCGCTTTGTCTTATATTATGCATTTATTTGATTTGTTTAAAGATTCCTTTGTTTCCAAACCCCTCCTTTGCATGACGCTAATCTGCGGTGATTGGTCAGATTTGGTCGACTGCATTCAGCGAGAGATGGAAAAAAAAAACCCTCACTATGGCCTACCAACATCGTTGAAGTAGTCAGAGTGCAGAGTATATGTGTGAGCCCAATTGCTGTTAAACACCTGCATATTGGTCTATTCTTAATCATAAGTAAAAACAAAAACACACATTCACCACCCAGTGGCAAAAGCTGAACTATATTTTTAAGGAGGCTAGTAATATTGACCTTAAAATTTAAAGCAAATTTAATAGATAAACATTTCCTTGCTCTGTTAAACATCACTTGGAAAATATCTTTAAATATGTACAATTTCATAGGATAGCTAATAATTTTGACTTCGGCTGTATGTTATTTTATTTTACTACTTATTTGTAAATGTGGTTGAATATTTGGTTCTTGCAAATGGTTTTCTCTCATCGGCTCATTTGTATGTATTTGTCAAAAAATCTATATGCTTGAATAGAGCATACAGTAATTTGCTTTTGGATGAAACATCTCACTGATGCATAAACAAAATCATGCATTTTAATTTGTATTGTTGGTCAAACTTTGCAATATGGAACACATAATTCATGTATTTACTAGTATAAACAAATAATGAACAATACATTTATTAAAATACGTATTCATGTTTGTTAATGAAAATATAGTTGTTAGTTCATGTTAACTCACGGTGCACTAACTAATGTTATCAAGCACAGGGTTTGGGTTCAATAATGCATTTTTTAATAGTGAATTATGATTAATAAATGCTGTACAAGGTTGTTCATGTTAGTAAATACATTCACTCACTTTGTGTCTTGTATTGTAAAGTGCTAGGGTTGTTGCATTGGAACATTTTCCAGTTCTTTTGGCCAACACATTGACATAAAAAATCTGGTAGTCTATATATGAGTATATTAAATAAATAAAATTACATGCATAATATAAACCATTACTTTTATTCATAAAAATGGCTTGGTTCCACTGTTGACACCTTGTGTACAAACTAATTGCTGCAAAACAAAACAGAGCACGTATCCAAGTTAGGAAAGTCGGCCTTTGTGTGTAGAGAATGTGCTGATGACATTTCTTTGATGTAATATTTTCTAATATCAGTATTCATAGTATGAATGTAATCTGGATGTGTTACAACTGCAATTTCACACACAAAAAAAGAATTTAATCTTCAGCTCATCCAAGATGACAGGTGAGGTTTTTCACTATTTATACATTATTATACAGTACTGTGCACAAATCTTAGGCCCATTTGTGGCTTTAGTGAGGATATAGAGAGATTATATTTTATTTTCCTTTTCCCTTTATTAAAATACAACCAGAAAACACAGGTTTCTGTTTTGGTTTGCCAGAGCTGTTATCATTGTCTAAATTGATGTGATTTTTAAATGCTGAAAAGTACAGACAGGTTTCATATCGTCATGTAATTCCTACTAGAAAGCACCAAATTTGTAACAGTTTTATTTTTCTGCAAGATAATGATCCCAAACACATTGCTAATGTAATGAGATCATATTTGGACATAAACAGCTGATTAAACAAAGACAGTCCTGAAATGGCCTCCACAGAGTCCAGACCTGAATATTATATACAGCAGTGATTGGCAGTAGTTAGGCACTACTAGTTTAACTACATTTCTCAGTAGCGTGGCGGTAGCGATACTACTTTTGAAATCAGTAGCTTTTCAGTCGCAAAGCTATTATTTTTTAAAAAGTAGCGCAATAGCGTCCACACAAACTGTATTCACCGACAATGGATTATTAAGTGATGCCACTGTCATTCACGGAGCTGTGAAGCCAGTGTCTGGCCGATGAAAGAAAATCCATAGTGAGAATAGCAAATTCTTCTTCTCTTTTGTGGTTATTTTTTAACGGTGGCCGAAAACAGACATTTTGGTGAGCTACTACCACCTCTTGCTCCGGTCGGTTGAAACAGTCATTGGGCTGACACGAGAAACTTACTTGATGGAAAGATGACTGTAGATGAATTAAGGACCACACCTTGGAGTTTATGTCTTAAAGTTAATTCTGATGCTGTGCTGTTGTCTCTGTACTGCAAATGTGCCTAAGTGCACTTACTTGCTAAGCTAAGTAAGCTAAGCTACTTTTGCCATGTAATTTTTAGTCTAGCTTGCTACTTTTCCCAAGGGGTAGCTTTTGAATGTAAATATAAGCTACATTTTAAGTAGAGTAACTAATAGCTTACATTTTCCAAGTAGCTTGCCCAACACTGATATACAGTATGTATAGGCAATTTTATTGGCATGAGATTCACCTGGAGAGAAAAAGAAAGATAAAACTTGCTGAATCTAAGAAAAAACTCTTCGAAATGCTAAAAGATGCTTTATTAAATAGCACATAATTTCACAAAAGACTCAACAAAAACAATTAAGGTGTTGCTTGATGCTAAAGAGGTCACATTAAACACACTTCGGTGTTTGTCTTATGTTTCCAAAAGTAATTTTGTTCTGAATATTGTGTTCAAATTTCCCATATTTCTGTTTGTTTATTAATGGTGTAGTTCAACCAAAGGTAAGGCACTAGATAGATAGATAGATAGATAGATAGATGGATGGATGGATGGATGGATGGATGGATGGATGGATGGATGGATGGATGGATTGGTTGATTGATTGATTGATTGATTTGTGCAAATGTCTTAGTCTCCCAAAGTCGGTGGGGGCCTAAGACTTTTGCACAGTACTCTAGAGGATTTTATCTGACAATGTGGTCCATGATTAATTATAAAATATTAGCACCTTGAGATTGTAACATTATTACCTTTAATCCACAAAGATTAAATTGATGTGCATTATCTCAATACGAAAGAATGAATTTCAGATTCTCAGTGTTCCTGATGTTTGCTCAGAAATATTTGACAGGACAGTGTTTAAATTTAATCAGGCTGTGCAAGAAACTGAACATTAATTATTTTATTTCATAAGACCTCAATAAATTGCCAGGAACCATGTATTCCTTTTTTTTTTTTGATGGCCTGTTCTCAAAAGTTCTGGCAGCCATTGACTAGCATTTTATGAATCAAAGAAAATCCTGTATTCATCAAGATATATAATGTCTTTCATTTTCAAGAATCAAGAAATGAATTCACCTACTGTACATCACGGATGGTCTGAGGCGGGTATATTAAAAGCATTTGTCATTTTTCTATGAACAATCACTTTAAAGCTATCCAAAAACTTAATTAGAAAAATGAACTCTGTCTAATGCTGATTATATCATTTGTTAGATTTTTTTACCCTTAAATAAATAATGCAAAGCAGAAGCATTTTAAGATTGTAACTCTTTTCTGCGCTGAATCACATTTAAAACTGGCCATCTTCAAGTTGGACAGTCTTAGATTTTATTTATAAATCATTACATCTCACTGCCGCATGTTGCTATACACACCGTGACGTTTTCCACAACTTCTCAAGTTCTTTCTCGAAATAGTTGCACAAATATTTCAGCCAGCCAACATTAAACAGCCTCCGTCAAGATGGCCACAGTGGAGTTCACAATTACACATCCTACATGGGGGGGGAAACAGTCATACTCAAACAAGCAGCTGAATTTATAAACTAGTCAGCCTTAATTGCCTGTGCAAATAAAATCATAAACTCCCACTCGCATATCCCTCATTTTCTCTTCTGTTTTTTTTTTTGTGCTACACTTGGCGGAGTCCGAGAAGGTGGAAAGATTTTTTTGCACACCGTGACTCACTGAATCCCACCAGATCCTCCTGCACAGTCTGAGGCTCAACACAGCAGAGGGTGGTGTAGACGCACTGATTTAAAGATAACCAAAATAATCCACCCTAAAACAAGTCCAGCTCGAAAGGCACAGGGTTTTTGTCTGGTCACTCAATATAGAGTGTCTGACAGTCTGCTGGACGGATGAGGGATGTCTGAAAGAGGAAGTGCTTTTCAACAAAGTACTATTTCCACAGTCTGTCAGAAGGATGAGGCTGATCTGTTGGTCTTTCCCTTAGGCTGTGCAGCCTGTCATGGACACGCTCTGAAAACCAGGCCTGTGTGGTCACATGAAACTAAACACTTGACCTCTCGAGAGGCAAACAGAAAGCTGCCCTCTGGCGGAGCAAAGATGTCCACATAGGCTCCCAGTACTTGCCTGTTAGAGGTGCCATGTCAACCTCGGGGGACAACCTTGACCGATTTAGAGAGCAGATCGCCATATTGCCTTAATTACCGTATTTCTGATGTAGATTTGCATACACACACACACACACGCACTCATATGCACTCTGCTGCACTTGCCACAGTTTAAGCTTCAGGTTTATTAAAACTTGCTCATTTAAATATCACTTCAAAACACTGAATCATACCACTTCAGCAATTAGAATTTCATTCCTCAGGAAATTAAATCGGCTTTCTTTGCTTGCCAAATCATTATGAAATGACAATATCTTGCATATAATGATGCACTCGTAATAACTGTACACTTTGTGATAAAAGTCTATATTTTGCTGTGTTTTGCACATTAATTTGTGAAACAGGGTTCCTACAGGTCATAGAATTTCTGGAGTATAAAAACATTTTAAAAGATCTGTTCCAGACATTGAAAGTCAGGGGATTTTTAAATTGGGGATCAGGCATCTTTGTTTGTTTCTTCAAATTTTTAGTTTCCATTTATTTATTCATTCATTTTCTTTTTGGCTTAGTCCCTTTATTAATTCGGGGTCGCCACAGCAGAATGAACCGCCAACTTATCCAGCATTTGTTTTACGCAGCAGATGGCCTTCCAGCCACAATCCATCTCTGGGAAACATCCATACGTTCTCATTCACACACATACACTATAGACAATTTAGCTTACCCAATTCACCTGTACCGCATATCTTTGAACTGTGGGGGGAACCGGAGCACCCGGAGGAAACCCACAAGAACACGGGGAGAACATGCAAACTCCACACAGAAATGCCAACTGACCCAGCCGAGGCTCGAACCAGCTGTTGCTGTGAGGCGACAGCGCTACCTACTTTTGTTATACAATATTTTTATATCGTACTGTTCTGATGCCTATTGTTATGATTATAGGCTACTTTTCAGCTCCATTTTATTTCTTTCACACTCATCAACTGGCAGTCACTTAAGTCAAACGCAGTCAGCAGACTGTACCTATTACCTAAGGCTAAAATGCCTGGGTAAAAGCAATTGTAAGAGCTTTGGATTCAAAATGACCACGTCAAAGACTGAGTGTTGAAAGTTAGATGACAGAAAAGCTTAATGTTAAGTTTGTAAAACTACTGTTGAGCTATCAAATATGGAAGTGGGAGCACTTCACAGCCATGCAAACAGTATTTGTTTTTTTAAAGAAATCTGATTTAAATGATCCATTGTTGTGCTCATTGTGTCTATTAAAGTAATGAAAATATTAAACCGATTTCAGCTTGAATATAATTTTTTATTTCATTAAATATTTTATGGGCACCACGGTGGCGTAGTGAGTAGCACGTTCGCCTCACAGCAAGAAGGTCGCTGGTTCGAGCTTCGGCTGGGTCAGTTGGCATTTCTGTGTGGAGTTTGCATGTCCTCCCCGTGGTTGCGTGGGTTTCCTCCGGGTGCTTCGGTGGTACAGGTGAATTGGGTTGGCTAAATTGTCCGTAGTGTATGAGTGTGAATGAGTGTGTATGGATGTGTTTCCCAGAGATGGGTTGCGGTTGGAAGGGCATCCGCTGCTTTATCCGCTTGATAAGTTGGCAGTTCATTCCGCTGTGGCGACCCCGGATTAATAAAGGGACTAAGCCGAAAAGAAAATGAATGAATGAATGAATAATCATTTTATTTGAATGTTTTAATATATACGCCAAACAGCTGCATGTTTTTCTTTTTGATAGATGTTATGGAAGTTCAATTTTTTTTTGTCAAGGCATTAGATATTTGGCTTAAAGTGTGAACCCTGGTGAAAATATAAACATTCTTACTTCCTTAATTCTTGTTGCCATTAGATTTGTCATCACTCTCAGAAAAAAGAACAAAAGCCTGCTCTGGTGCTGAACTCTATCAAAAGGTACTAATTTATATCATTTAGGCATTTTAGTATCTTAAAAGTAGATTTTAGCACTCAGTATTGCACTTTAGGTGCTAAAATGTACCTTTTAGCACTGTTCAAGGTGTGCACCTTTTGCTAAGTGATTTTAATTTTGATGGATTTGAAGACATTTTTGAATTATACATATTTGCAACATTTCTGTACTTTTCATATACCTTCACAAGGACACTTTTTTAAATCAAAAAGGTCAATAAAGGAATGTATGGTGTTATAAAATGTTTCTATTTCAAGTAAATGCTGCTTTTAAAACATTGATCAATGAAGCTGCAATTATAGAAGCCTCTGGGAGATGAGCCTAAAAATTTAGCTTTTAACCCTATTTAGAAATCTAAGAATGGAGCTCTCTGTGATGGAGTACAGCACTGGGTCCCGATTTATATTAAGTGTCCTTAACTACTATGTACTTGCATCAAAATAAATGCAATGTGCTTATTGTGTTCATAACGTATTTGAGAACACTTGTGGTGCTCTTGAATTGGGATAGGGGTAGGGTTAAGGACAAGTTTGGTGGTATCGGTAGGTTTAAGGGTGGGTTAAGGTGTAAGTGATGGTCAACAGTGTATTTACAAATGTAATTGCATAAATTAATTACAGATGTAATTACATACAGGTATTTAATCAGGCATACGCACGATGTAAAAACATGTATTTACACAATAAGTACATTTTAACAAATTATTAATTTCGGTGTAAGTACATAAAGGCCACTTAATATAAAGAAGGACCCAGCACTGTTGGTCATTTCAAATTATGGGGCAGATTTGCCCCTTCTGTGTCTATTGCAGTGACTGCAATGTTTCAGAACATATTTGAACATCTGATCAACTTTTTAATGGCAGCGTACAAAATATGAGACATTAGACATGCTTCAATTAAATACTCATTAAGTTCATATTAGCAAAGCTAAAATCACAACAGAGTTCATGTACAGAGTTAAACTAATGCATTTAATTGCCTATTATTTTCCCTAACTAGCTTAATAAACTGAAATGGCCATAAGCTGCTGCAAATGATGATCCTCTAAAAGAGCATCTGCACTAGGCTGGAGATACAAGTAAGACAGATCCAGATGAACACCTGCCCACTGCTGTACTCCATAGCTGCCCATGTGGGACTGCAGTGCTAGAATGCATTAAGTGCACAGATGACTGGCTGTACCCTAAGCCTGTTCATGTTTTTGTTCACTTTTATCATTTTGAGAGACTTATCACAGGGTTGGGAATGCATGACAGAAGACCTAGTGGTGGTCCACACATGACTGGACCAGAATCTTGAATGGCAGGTCTGGCAGAGCTGTTGGCAGACCCTCTAAAAACCTGCCTGAAAGATCAGACATCGGCTCTTTTCCAAAACCTAGCAAGCTGCCTTATTCTCTACATGCAGTGGGTTGCGGGATTACCTTCACTGTAAAGGATACACATGATACTCCCTGAGAAGGTAGCGTAATTAAGCTCCATGTTTTTGGCGCAGAGTTTGTGCCTTTTGATGCCTTAAAATGTTGCCTACGTAGACAGCTCACGGGTTTTGGAACAGAGTCCTAAGCTCAGGGGGGCTGTTATGTTCGCTCGATTCTGGCATCTTCGAGAGCATGTTCGTCCTCTTCAGATGAGGGTCTCTTGAGATTTTGTCATCTTGTTTCGGAAAATTCTGACACCATCTCAAGCTTCCACCACAAGGATCCTTTATTCAGGGAAGTGGTGTAGATTTTGTCACTGGTGTCAGTTAAAAGTATTCAACCCAGTGATGTATTTTTTTCAGCTTTATTGTTTCTGCTGTCAGTTTCCTAGTTGATGTTTTTGGCTGTTGAATTTTTTTTGCAGTGCATACCCCCTGCCCATTTTTAAAAGGAGACTAAACTGTCCTTTTTTTGGCCAGTCACTGTTAGACTTTAAAAGATCTTTCACCAATATGCTCTATTTAACGTCACATTTTCTCTTCCAAAGCTTGGACATTAATACGTAAATCTCAACATACATAATATGTAGTCTAACTGATATGTTATCTATCTCTTATGGTGCTTGATTTCCAAACTGAATCCACCACAAAATAGGCAAGGGACAACATAATATTTGTTTTTGCAAATAGTTTTTTATAAATCTATAAAGATGCCATCTATAAATATGATCAGTTAGTCGTTATGGTCCAGTTAAAAGCAGTTAACACCTACAGTACTATAAGTGAAGAGAAAGATATAAATATTTAAATAATGACTTTCCATGATTGTTATTAAAAAACAAACAAACAAACAAACAAACAAAAACTATTTCCATCATGTGGGTGACACTGTGCAATAGGAGTACATATTTCTGGTTATATCAGTGGGCGCTAATGTTTATGCGCCGGTCAGGTAATCAAAAAATAGGCTGCATATTTACTTATGGTTGGGTCACGGGTGGATAAGATCAATCGTTGGTTATGCAAACTTTACCTTTTTTTAAAATATTTAGGTGTTTTGAGAAATTTTATCTGACAGACTGGCACAAATATGTAGACATCTCTATTCTCACGAGTTTCTGAGTTTTCTCATCCTTCCATGTTCAGTGCCACGAATACATTGCAAAAGCATTTCCTGCTTATTCAAATTTGTCATTATTAGTGACAACAGTTTAATATAAGCTTATCTGAAACTGTGAACATTTCAATTAAATTTTATTTAATTATTATTTTATTTAACAAACCAACACAATCTCACGGCAACTTGTGTTTTGGTGCATACAGTGAACTTGTTTTAAAGCGCATCACCTTAAATGTTATTCATTATTTTTGTTTATAGATAACTGACCAACAAAAGATACATTAAAAGCAAGCGAAATTCGTTAAAAACATATTTTTCCAAGAAAAATAAAGCTACGAATTACATTTTTGTTTGTGCCCCTCCAATGCTCAACTATACGGGTGAATGATTTGTTTTGCTCTAAGGAAAATGAGGATTTGGTGAATACTTCACAATTTTTTATTTTATTTTGAAGACTACTGTATGTCTTAAGCATCTGATTTTTCCTTGCTGCTGCTTTTATTTGCTTTCAATTTCTCGTCTCACTCACAGAATGCTCAGGTAAAGTGTTTAATAAGAAACCTATTGCAGGAAAATATACATTTGGATTTCAAAAAATATATCTTAATATTAAAAAGGAATCATAAGTTTGATCCTATCCATGTCATAAGGAATGCCCTTAAATAGTGTAGTTATTAGTTGTCTGCAAGCATCAGTGTTTATTAAGATTGAAATAAGCTAAAAAAATTAAATTGAGAGAAGAAATCTTGTTATAGCAACACTTGTGACTGCTTTGGAAAATAAGGCTCATTGTAGAAATCATGGGATGACTGATCATGAAGGAAAGTGTAGTCTGGCACTTGTTAGCCATGACAAGTCAAGATTTATCAAGAAAAAAAATATCACATAATCTGACATGGTGACATTCGTAACCGACAATAAAAATCGTGTGATCTGACCAGGGCTTTAACCTCAATTTCAGAGGTCGCCACAGTGGCATGAACCGCCAACTATTCCAGCATATGTTTTACGCTCCGGATGAACTTCCAGCTGCAACCCAGTATTGGAACACACCCATACACTCTCGCATTCACACACATACACTACAGACAATTTTGTTTATTCAATTCACCTATAGCACATGTCTTTGGACTGTGGGGGAAACTGGAGCATGCAAACTCCACACAGATAACTGGCCCAGCCGGAACTCAAACCAGCGACCTTCTTGCTGTGAGGCGACAGTGCTCACATGATTTCGGGTACATTGACTAAGTCTCTGTGCTGCCTCTAAATATACATATGCTATAAATAATTAAACTATACTAATAACCTGAAACAGATACAAGTCATTTTACATTCGACAGAATAATATTGTGCAAGATATTTAGCAAACAATGAATTTTAAGGTTGAAGAAACCAAGTAGTGCAACATGATGTGTGGTACATTGACTGGTAATCATTGTTTTCCTTATTTAATTCTCATAAGATGGAGTTTATGTAAAGTTTTAGCTGCCTATATAGAGAAAAGTGTTTCTACAGGTGGTGGTATCTGTAAAACCAAGGGTGTAAATCTCATTTAACACTAGGGGGGGACAATAAATATAAAATTTCCCTTGAGCGATTTTTTTGAGGGGGACACAAATAATACTGTCAAATTGTACTTATAAAGATATGTGCCCACAGTTAAACACTTTGGCTCATTATGGTTATTTTCTAAGTTTTTCTCAGGTTCAATCACAGCAGATTTTTCTTCAGAGTGTTTATGTTGTGTACGGTCAGCAGACTGATTCCTGAAGCAGAAGAAAAGCAGGGAAAGATGTTTTCTACACTCATAATAACTCACTTGTTTACATTACACTTGTTAAATGGACAGATTATACTGTAAACTGGTGAGCCTGTGATGTTCATTTGCTCATTTGTTCAACAGCCACAACACTAAAAACATTAAAGAAATTGCTCATCTAAATAAAAGATCTGTCATTATCCCTGTACATCTGACTTACCCTGCTCTCCTGTCCCTTAATATTTTCCTTCTCCTTTGCCTGTGATTTACATTAGTATTTTATTATTAGTATTAGTATTATTAGTATTTTATCATTGTGACATTATTATGTTGCACTTTGCAACGAGCTAACGCTAACGTTAACTAGATATGTAATATTTCAATAGCAGACACATGGAAAATACATCGATAATCAGCATTTTTACTGCAAATAATTGATGAATGAGTCTGTATCAACAACATTAAAGAGAATCGCTTTATTTAAAGTGAATAAAGTACCCTCCTTACTGCCGATCATCTAGAACTGAGCTGCAGCTGCACACCTGACTTGTGTGTGCACGCGCGTAGTCGGAGAGGTGAACCCGGGAAAGTGGACTAAACCACTGTCAGGAAGAGGAGGGGGAACTCAACAGTTTCTAAACGCATTTTAAATGCGAAATGCGTTTTTCTTTCTACAAATACAGTTATTTTAGGTATAGATACATATATTTTTTACTATATAGAGTGTATTTTTTAAAAACCTTTTTTTTTGGGGAGGAGGGGACAACCCTCAGATGGAAGGGGACATGTCCCCCCTGTCCCCCCCGGGATTTACACCCCTGTGTAAAACTGTATACTGGTTGGTGATGACATGACTTTCATAGTAAAAAAAAAATACTTTTTTTTTAAATCAAAACTTTAAAAAGACATCCTAAAACTATTGAACAGCAACCATTCTTGGTCATCTACAATTTTTCAAAACATTTTTTTAAACCACTTCAATGTTTCCCTATATAAAGTGGTTATTTATGTATTTTTTATATACATTTTTTGGTAGAGTATAGAAAATAGTGACCTTTAAATTTTTCAAAATGTCTCTTTTTGTGTTCCTCAAAATATATACACCCATGTCTAAAGCTAGCCAAAATATAACGAACAAGCTTGACTCCCTGCAGTTGAGGGACTACAAGAAAAGATTATCTAACCAAACTCCAGACGCCCCTGCAGGGATGAATTGAGTTACTGTAGAAGCATCATTCACTGTTTAGATCCATCACTGTTTACTCGTGAGAACTGAGGGACAGCCAGACGTGTGGCTATTCGGGCTGTTCCACAAACTTCACTAGCCACACTCTTCATCTGCTTTTTACTTCAGGATTATTGTTAGTGATAAAACACCTGCGTTTTGTTACTGTAGGGGGTGCAAAAGGCTATAAGACTTTAGAGATCTCTCAGGTACGGGAGGCTAGATTGTTTAGAGCTGAACGTGTCAATAGCAGTATTTTTAAGTCAATAAGAAGCTGAACAGGTAGCCAATGTGGAGTGGATAAAATAGGTCTGTTGTGCTAAAACTTTATAGATCCAAGAACTCTCAGCTGTTGTGTTTTATACCAGCTGACGTCTGATTATGAATACAGTGGGGCACACAGCCAGAAATGTATTACATAATCCTAAGCATAAAGAGGTTGTAAATTCATTGGCTTGGTACTCCAAATATGGGCTTGGTGATAAACAACGTAAACAGTGCAAGTCCTTGCAAGTCTGCATGTCTCCGTGTGAATGAGTTCATCTGCTATACAAATACACTTGCCGTTCAATGCGTTTTCATCATCTGCCATGTATCTTTTGAGGACAGTCTTCATATATACTTCATCTCAACCTACTCTGAGAGGCACTTCACTAGCTTTTCACTGTTTCATGTGAGATAAAGTACCATCAAATACAAAACGAAACGCAAAGGTCTTCATTTCAATGCTTTACAGTGACATTTTTGTCCAACTTGAAGAAATGGTGACACCGATATAATACTGTAGTATTCTAAAATTTACAATACTTCAAACAGCAGCAGCACTAGTAGTAGTAGTAGTAGTAGTAAGCAAGTGACCTTCTTGCAACCAGACATTACACTAGAAGATGCTGAACTGAAGTTTATTTACATTTTTTGCTGTCAACGGTTGACACGTTGCTTGGCTTACAAGCTCCCAATCATTTTTCAGGAGGATCAGGAGGACAAGCTCCCTAAACAGTGAACACAGTATGATGTGTCATGCATGATAGAGTTGTCCAACATCATAGTTTACTGCAGAAAATGTTAACTTATTTTCAGTGAGATAAGTTACTTTTATACCATATGGTTTATAGTTTTAAAAACATATATTGCCTACATTTAACCTCTGTCAGGAAACGTTATTTATTCATTCATTAATTTTCCTACGGCTTAGTCTCTAAGGTTGACACAGCGGATCGAATCACCAACTATTCCAGCATATGTTTTACGCAGCGGAAGCTCTTCTAGCCACAACCCAGTACTGGGAAACACCCATACACACACACACACACACACACACACACACACACACACACACACACAGGCGTACTGGTTTTGCAATGCTTAAAAAGAACATGCATGTTTTGGGTACATTTTAGGCATGGGCCGGTATAAGATTCTGACGGTAGGATAACCTTAGATAAAAATATCAAGGTTTCACTGCATTGTAATTACTGCTCTGAAATATATTCTTTTTAAATGTCAGGGTAAAAAAAAAAGACTTTTTTCCTTTGAACACAACATTTTTTATTTTTCAATATTTTGGGACAGTTGACTTCTGCTGTCTTCATTCGTTTCAAAAACACAGAGGTCTTTGCAATTTACAACAGCATCTTTAGATATCTTTTCTGCAGGAGATACTGTTATCCTAAAAAACTACAAAAAAAAGTAAATAAAAAATCTTACAAAAAATAAATAAATTTGATTTTCCAAACCGTTGTATACCTTGAAAACGGTTATTGTCCCATGCCTAGTACATTTATGGCTTGGTTCAGTAGCTGTTACGAGAAAGCGAGAGGCTAGGCAAGCAATGCTTCCCTCTGTTCATGTTTTAGTACGGTTGCTTTACAACTTGCAGGATCATAAAATCATGTCATATATTACCACATCTAAACGATTTTCATGTGTTTGTGTAGACCTAATACAGTATATACAATCTTCCAACTATCCGAATACACATATAGCTGGAAAGTCAGAATTATCAGTTCTCCTGTTGAATTTGAATATTTTAATATTTTTTCCTTCTGTTTAATGGAGAGAAGATTTTTTCAACATGTTTCCAAACATAATAGTTTTAATAACTAATATCTAATTTGTGATTTTGGGCGCCACGCTGGCGTAGTGAGTAGCACGTTCTCCTCACAGCAAGAAGGTCGCTGGTTCGAGCCCCGGCTGGGGGTCAGTTGGCATTTCTGTGTGGAGTTTGCATGTTCTCCCTGTGGTTGCGTGGGCTTCCTCCGGGTGCTCCGGTTTCCCCCACAAGTCCAAAGACATGTGGTACAGGTGAATTGGGTAGGCTAAATTGTCCGTAGTGTATGAGTGTGAATTTGTGTGTATGGATGTTTCCCAGAGATGGGTTGCAGCTGGAAGGGCATCCGCTGCGTAAAACATATGCTGGATAAGCTGGTGGTTGATTCCGCTGTGGCAACCCCGGATTAATAAAGGGACTAAGCCGACAAGAAAATGAATGAATGAATGAATAATTTGTGATTTCTTTTTTCTTTGCCATGATTACAGCACATCATATTTTACTTGATATTTTTCAACTATTAAGTCAGAGTTATTAGCCCACCTTTTTAATTTTTAAAAATATTTACCAGGTGATGTTTAACCGAGCAAGGACATTTTACAGTATGTTTGATATATTTTTTTTCTTTTGGTGAAAGTCTAATTTGTTTTATTTCGGCCAAAATAAGTTTTTATACAGTTCATGTCACTGTGGCAACCTCTGACATTGAGACTAAAGCCCTGGTCAGATCACACAATTTTTATTGTTGGTTACGAACGTTAGTTTTAAATTTTTAAAAAAACATTTTAAGGTCAAAATTATTAGCTCCTTTAAGTTATTTTTTTTTTTCAATAGTCTACAAAACAAACCATCATCATACAATAACTTGCCTAATTACCCTAACCTGCCTAGTTAACCTAATTAACCTAGTTAAGCCTTTAAAAGTCACTTTAAGCTGTATAGAAGTGTCTTTAAAAAAATATCTATTAAAATATTATTTACTGTCATCAAAGGCAAAGATAAAAAGTCAGTTATTAGAGATGAGTAATTAAAACTATTATGTTTAGAAATGTGTTGAAAAAAATCTTCTCTCCGTTAAACAGAAATTGGGAGAAAAAAAAATAAACAGGAGGGCTAATATTTCAGGGGGGATAATAATTCTGACTTCAACTGTATGCATATATGTTTATACATACATACATACACACATGATGTACACAATAAAATAAATAGATTTTAACGAATTAATAATTTCAGTGCAAGTACATATTAGTTAGGGCCACTTAATATAAAGTGGGGCCCTATATATAGTATAGATAATTTCTTTAATCTGTTAAATGTCATTTAAGAAATCTTTGAAAAAAGAATAAATATTGCACAAGAAGATGGAGGGCTAATAATTTTGCCCTTAACTGTAACACTCTAAGCTTGTGCCAGGCTTTGTTTTTTTTCCATTCATCAAAGATTCTCTGACTCAAACAGATCCTCTTGTATCAAATAACTTCAGTAAAAATCAAGTGATGCATCCACAAACTGCATCAGAACTCTCTTTCAAAAGGGCGAGATATCAAAGTTAGTCTCTTTAACAGATACATTAAGTCTCATCTTTTTACAAAGATGTTTGCATTATGAAGCTGATGCTTCCTTCAGGCTGTAGATCTGCTGAATATCAAATACAGTTATAACTTTTATTCTTTAATGCCTCTTCTTATACCAAATGGATGTGTGCGCATGTTAGATTAGTTAAAGTGTTTAATAGTTAATAAGCCTTGAATGCTCACACTTGAATGCTCAAACTGGAATCACTGGAACATTTGACCCAGAGACATCAAGTAAAAGCGTTCAGCTGAAATAAATATTGTAATTATAACTAATAATGATTGATTATTAAGATTTTCCCTTGAGCTAATTTGTCAAATACACTTTTAATGATTGTTACACACTTTGTGTTTGTATTGTTATGTTTACTTAGATTTACTGACTCATAGTATTCCGCTTTGTCAAAGGAAGAGAAATTACTGGCCCCACAACATATAATATCCTTTTTACAGCCAGCTAATGTCATAAAAGAATTCATTTGGCTCAGTCTGACAGGTGAGATATACACCAGGCAAGCAAATGTCGACATACAGTAGTTCTCAAACCTTTGAAAAAGGATATTGTGATCTGTAGTGTCAAATGCAGCAGTAAGGTCTAGTAATAGAAGCACAGGGATACATCCAACGTCAAATGTAATTAAGTTACTCTGACAAGTGCTGTCTCCATGCTATGACAAGACCTAAATCCTCCAGCTCTTTGCAGAAGCTCTTCATGAACATTATTCTTCAGGAAGGAGCACAGCTGAGAGGAAAATTCATGTTAAACCTGAGCGTGTCCATGCTGGGGGGAGAAATCATTTCTCTGTAAAAATAGAAAGAATATTCAGTTATGGAGCTGGATGTTGTAGATGATTTATACCGTGTGCAACAGTGTCATCAAAACTACAAGTGAAAATGCTGTAGTAAAATTAGAAATTTAGTAACTAAAATTAGTGATGTGTCAATCATGGAGTTGTCTTTTCCACTCTATATTTCTGCGTTGAGTGATCAGCGTGACTAACGGCATGTCTTGCGCGTAGTCATGCAATTATAGTTCTGCGTGTTGTTTGTGTTGTTCTGCAATAACACTTCCGAAAAGCTAGCTGGCAGTAGGTTATGTTCATCAGTGTCGAGATACTTCGTGGGAATTTATTTTTTTCTGAACGCTACAAGTAGCTAAAACTCATTCAGAGGTGGGAACTGGCAGACGTGCAACAACTTTAATCATAAAGGTAAACACAAAACAAAAGTTTCCATCTGGAGCTCCTTCACAGAACTCGACACTCGAAACACTCGCTCCATTAGGGCTCACGACTCTCAGCACCACCCACACTTGTCACCCCTACCAAGCCGACCAATCACAAAGCTTATGCTATGTGTCATTGCAATGTGTAGTTACATTTTTTTAAAAGCTGCGCGTCAGCGATGGCTATGTTTATTTTTAGTATATTATAGGGCATATGTATTTATTGACTGAACACCTTTCTCAATAATGATAAAAAAGTTTGCTAACGTTACAAAGTTTCAGTATGAAGCGCTATAGTTTTATTAAAATGTGGCTGCTGAGCGGCACCTTGGAAGAAATGCCAATAAGCTCAGGCTTATTTGCGCACACAAATAGGGAGTGATGTGCACATGGTGTGCATTTTTCTGTGAATTAAAAACCAGGACATATTTAAAGTCTGTTCAAATCAACCATTCCAAGTCTATACAAAATTTAGCATTTTAACCAAGAGTAGACCTACACATTAGCCTAATATTATTATTGTTGTGTTACCATATGTTTGAGAATAACAATAATAATATTGCAGAGAGCTAGCTCTGGCGCAAAATGGCTGCCGCTGCATCATCCAGGTGGACGCTGCACACTAGTGGTGGATGAGGAGATCCCCCCATTGTGTAAAGCACTTTGAGTGCCCAGAAAAGCGCTATATAAATGTAAGGAATTAATAGCCTACTTATATTAACCTTTATTTTACATCTACAGAATCATGAGAAAATCGTGATCTTCATTTTAAGCAAAAAAATCGTGATTGCCATTTTAGCCAGAATCATGCATCTTTAATATATTTTATATATACATGCTGTACATACAATTGGCATTTTATAAAATAGTACATAATTTAGTATTTTATATAGCTTTGCAAAGACATTTATAGAATCAGAATCAGAAGAATCAGAAAGAGCTTTATTGCCAGGTATGTTCACACATACGAGGAATTTGTTTTCGTGACAGAGCTTCCACAGTGCAACAGAATTACAGAGACAGGACAAAAAACAGATAATAAATATATTCAAAAAAATAGAAGTAAGTGTTAAAAGCAAATATACAAATGGACAAGTGTATGTACAGGTGTATTACTATATACAACATTATATGTGCAGCTGTTATGTGCAAATTGGCATGTAAAGTGTGTTGTTAAATAAGTGTATGTGTGTGTAACAAGTGTATTTGTTATGTGCAAATGGCATGTAAAATGTGTTGTTAAATAAGTGTATGTGTGTGTAAGAGTGTACAGCAGTAGTGGTGTTGGTTCCACAATTATTATCATCAAGTGTTCATGAGATGGATTGCCTGAGGGAAGAAACTGTTTCTGTGTCGGGCTGTTCTGGTGCGCAGTGCTCTGTAGCGTCGACCAGAAGGTAACAGTTCAAAGAGGCGGTGTGCTGGGTGTGAGGGGTCCAGAGTGATTTTGGCCGCCCTTCTGCTCGCTCTGGATAAGTACAGTTCTTGGAGAGTAGGGAGGGTTGTACCAATGATTCGCTCAGCAGTCCGAACTATTCGACGTAGTCTTCTGAGGTCAGATTTGGTAGCTGAGCTAAACCAGACAGTTATTGAAGTGCAGATGACTGATTCAATGATGGAGGTGTAGAACTGTTTCAGCAGCTCCTTTGGCAGGTTGAACTTCCACAGCTGACGAAGAAAGTACAGCCTTTGTTGAGCTTTTTTGACAATGGAGTCAATGTGAGTGTCCCACTTCAGGTCCTGAGAGATGGTGGTGCCCAGGAACCTGAATGACTCCACTGCAGCCACAGTGCTGTCCATGATGCTCAGTGGGGGGAGAGCAGGGGGGTTTCTCCTGAAGTCCACTATCATCTCCACTGTTTTGAGCGTGTTCAGCTCCAGGTTGTTGTGACTGCACCAGAGAGCCAGCTCCTGAACCGCATGTCTGTAAGCAGACTCGTCACCGTCCTGAATGAGGCCGATAAGGGTGGTATCGTCTGCAAACTTTAGGAGCTTGACAGAGGGGTCCTTTGAGGTGCAGTCATTCGTGTACAGAGAGAAGAGCAGAGGGGAGAGGACACACCCCTGGGGGGCGCCAGTACTGATTGTGCGGGTCCTGGATGAGGATTTGCCCAGCTTGACCAGTTGCTGCCTGTCCGTTAGAAAGCTGTTGATCCACTGACAGACAGAGGTGGGCACGGAGAGCAGAGTTAATTTGGGCAGGAGAAGTTTTGGGATGATGGTGTTAAAAGCTGAGCTGAAGTCAACAACCAAGATCCTCGCATAGGTCCCTGGTCTGTCTAGGTGTTGCAAAACATAATGCAGTCCCATATTTACTGCATCATCCACAGACCTGTTTGCTCTGTAGGCAAACTGAAGAGAGTCCAGTGAGGGTTCAGTGATGTCCTTCAGGTGGGCCAGCACCAGCTTTTCAAACGACTTCATGACCACAGATGTTAGCGCCACCGGTCTGTATAGTATAATATAGCCATCTAACATAGGTCAAAACGTTCATATATTCGGCCTAATTAAAAAAGCAAGAAGTGGTTTAAAATAAAGAGTCGTTTGGGAGCGAAATTATCTGCTGCTTAATGCTGAGCTGAGCCAATTCAGACTCCCAAATGAGCTCCAGATGAATTCCCATCATTCACTACTTCATGATTACATATTAAGCATAACTTGTTTATTCAATACAATGTTTCATTCAAAAGTCATTTGATTAGTCAAACAGTTATTTATTTCAATTTTTTTAAAGTGGAAATACATTTTTATGAAATTATGAGTTGATTATTTAGGGAGAAAAATCAACCCAAGAACTAGGTTCAGTCAGTTGGTTAATTTTTTTGGGATAACATTTGTTTTACATAGTGGCTGAGTCAAAATGTGCACGCTTTCCCCTCATCATCATGAAAAAAAAATGCTTAGTGGTTAGTGTACTGTTTTTATTGTTTTATTTATAAAGATTGGACGTTAAAATATGTTCTCAGAAGATCCAGCAACTTTATGATGGAAACTGAATATTAGAGACCTACAAAACGCACTTTTAAATGTTTACTTTGTACTTCTAAAATCATGGGGTGGCATGGTGGTTCAGTAGTTAGCAATATTGCCTCACAGCAAGAAGGGTGCTGGTTCGAGTCCCAGCTGGGCATTTGTCGAGTCCCAGTTTGCAAAATGTCCCTGTCTTTGTGTGGGATTCCTCCAAATGCTCCGGTTTCCCCCACAGTCTAAAGACATGTGGTGTAGGTGAGTTGAACAAACTAAGGCCCAATCCCAATTCTACCCCTTAGCCCTTCCCCTTACCCCTACCCCTCGTTTTGCGCGTTCCCAATTCTCTTTAGCTTGAAGGCGTAGGGCTAAGGGCAAGGGGTATACACCCCTTCGGACGAAGATTTTTTAGGACCACACTTAAAACGGAGGGGTAAGAAAATATCCCAGATTACACCTGCCACAACTGAACCCGGAAGTAAGGAGATCCACAAATTAGTGTTTTTTTGTCATTATTACGAATTTTTATGACAATCAAACATTTGTTTTAATATATTCATAACCGCGTTCGTGTTTTACCAGCATGCTTAAAAAAAAACCCGCAACCCCCCCCCCCTAATTTCGCGATCTATAAATCATAATCATAACTCATGTACAGCGGTCTCACAACATTCTGACACTTGATGACACTCGAATACCCTGTCAGAAAAGTCTAATGGCTGAGAATGAGCTTTTTACACTGTCTGCTATAATGTTAATGTTGTTTTCGTGCGTTTACATAATATGGCCACTGTGTAAATACGTGATCGTCTGATCTCATATGAAGCAAGAGATCGCGATAACATATGATGACGTGTGCAGGTGTTGAAGGGCTGTCCCAATTCTTAGGGATAAGTTTTGAAGCCCTTCCCCTTAACCCTCAGTTGTAAGGGCCAAGGGGAAGGGGAAGGGGTAGGGGTACAAATATAGACGTGGGATTGGGCCTAAATTGTCTGTTGTATATGATAATGTGTATGTGTCTGTGTGTGTGAATGAGTATGTATGGGTGTTTCCGAATACTGGGTTTGGCTAGAAAGGCTTCCGCTGCGTAAAACATATGCTGGAATAGTTGGCGATTCATTCTGCTGTGTTGACCTTAGAGACTAAGCCGAAGGAAAATGAATGAATGAATAAATAACGTCTCCTGACAGAGGTTAAATGTAGGCAATATATATGTTTAAAACTACAAACCATATGGTATAAAAGTAACTTATCTCACTGAAAATAAGTTAACATTTACTACTACAACTATAGTTACTGTGTGTTACAAAAGGTGTAGTAGACGCTTTTTAATTTGTTCATGAGGTTAAAAAATAACTGTAACTCTTTAGTACAGTGATATCTCTGCAAAACATGCTGCTACTCTCTAATGGCATACAGTGCAATGCTTGTCTCTCATCTCTCTCCTGTTAATTACATCTGAATGGGTTCCTCTTGTCAACATATCGATAGTTCTTCAATGATCATAATTCTGGTCACATACTTTACCAGAAAAACAATGCATTTCTTAGAGCTGCTGTCCAATAATCAATAGGCCACTGTATTTGTAGCATCATAAAAGATCCCCATTTATTAGAGGTGTTTAAAGATTCTTACTTCGCACTTATTATCAGTCTGTGGTTGTGAACTCTAGTTTTTGTGAACTCATGTGTATATGAGCATTGTCAATCTTCATATCTATTTGTGCTTTGACATATATTGGACTTGTTATACACTTCTATTTATTTCTAAGGCCGTATGATCTCTGGAATGCAGAAAATATGAACAAATATGTGTAATCCATTTAGAAACAGTGGACTTTACTAAATAGTGTTGTCACGATAGTAGATATTTCCACTACAATTTGATACCTTGAAAAATATTGAAATTCAATAACATATTCGATACTGTGGGGAACAATTATGCAATGTTAAAAGTATGCAATTTAAGTATAAAGGAAAAAAATAACTAAAATATATAATGCTCATTCCAGGTGTGTCAGCAGTCTTCAAGTCCAAAAGGCAATTAAATATAATAAATAATAATATAATCTCATCTTATTTTATAATTAAAACAAAAGTGTTAAAATATTAATACTATTTTTAGTTATTCAGCTCCCTGCTGGTAAGACGAAAAAGTGCGAAAGAGCAAAGCCATTATGGATACTAACCAAAAGCAAGATACTAACCAAAAGCAAGAACATTTTAAATATTTCAGTATCAATATTTATGACATTATATAATAAAATAATTAATAAATAATGAAAACTTATCAGAAGTAATTAAGCTAGAAGTAACTTGAAGTAGCTTTAAGGTATTTTTTTCAATAGTCTACAGAACAAACCATCGTTATACAATAACTTGCCTAATTACCATAACCTGCATAGTTAACATAATTAAGCACGTTAAGCCTTTAAATGCCACTTTAAGCTGTCTACATCTAGTCAAATGTTTTTTACTGTCATCATGGCAAAGATAACATAAATAAATTATTAGAAATGAATTTTTAAAACTATTATGTTTAGAAATGTGGTGAAAAAAATCTCTTTGTTGAACAGAAATTTGTGAGAAAAATAAACTGGGGGCTAATAATTCAGGGGGGCTAATAATTCTGACTTCAATTGTATGTCCACATTTGTCCCCTACATGTACAGCACATATATGTCCAAAATATGTCAGAAACGTATATGTCCACATATATGCCAGAAACAATTATGTCCTATATATGCCAGAAACGTATATGTCCCCTAAATGTATAGCACATGTATGTCCCATATTTGTCAGAAACATATATGTCCACATATGTAAAGCACATATATGTTCACATACAGTTGAAGCCCCCCGAATTATTAGCCCCCTGATAATTTTTTTCCCCAGTTTCTGTTTAACGGAGAGAAGATTTTTTTTCAACACATTTCTAAACATAATAGTTTTAATAACTCATTTCTAATAGCGCATTTATTTTATCTTTGCCATGATGACAGCACATCATATTTTGCTAGATATTTTTCAAGACACTTCTATATAGCTTAAAATGACATTTAAAGGCGTGCCTATGTTAATTAGGTTAACTAGACAGCTTAGGGTAATTAGGCAGGTTATTGTCTAATGATGTTTTTCGAAAAAAAAACTTAAAATGACCTTAAACTGCTTTTATTCTAGCCAAAATAAATCAAATTTATTATTCATTCTAGCCAAAATAAATCAAATAAGGCTTTCTTTAGGAGAAAATAATATTATCAGACATACTGTGGAAATTTCCTAGCTCTGTTAAATGACATTTGGGAAATATTTGAAAAAAAAATAATAATTCAAAGAGGGGCTAATAATTCTGACTCAAACTGTGTATGTCAGAAACATATGTCCATATATGTAAAACACATATATGTTCCAAATATGTCAGAAACATATATGTCAGAAACATATATGCCAGAAACATATATGTCCCCTACATGTATGACACATATGTCCAAAATATTTCAAAAACATTCATTCATTAATTCATTTTCTTGTCGGCTTAGTCCCTTTATTAATCTGGGGTCACCACAGCGGAATCAACCGCCAACTTATCCAGCATATTTTTTACGCAGCGATTTTTTACGATGCCCTTCCAGCCGCAACCCATCTCTGGGAAACATCCATACACACACATCCATACACACACATCCATACACACACTCATACACTACGGACAATTTACCCTATACAATTCACCTATACCACATATCTTTGGACTTGTGGGGGAAACCGGAGCACGCGGAGGAAACCCACGCAACCATGCAAACTCCATACAGAAATGTCAACTGACCCAGCCGAGGCTCGAACCAGCGACCTTCTTGCTGTGAGGCGAACGTGCTACTCACTACGCCACCGTGGCGCCCCTGTCAGAAACATATACAGTTGAAACCAGAAGTTTATACACACTGTATGAAAAGGCACAAAATCATTTTTTTAAATGTCAGATGTTAAATGTGACTAAACTTTTTCTCTTTAAGATAAGTTAGGATACCAAATTTGTTTCTATTTGCTTAATACTAGAATAAAGAGAGAGAGATTTTGTTTTAAAGATGTTTTTATTACTTTTTTTGAAAGTCAAAAGTTTACATACATTAAGATTACAATGCCACTGAAAAAGCTCAGATGATGGTGTTAAGAATTTGAAAGTTTGAGTTAATTGGAGGCACACCTGTAGATTAGTATTTAAGGAAAACCTCCAACACACTGCTTCTATGTGTGACAACATGGGAAAATCTAAAAAAATCAGCCAAGACATCAGGAAGTGAATTATGGACCTCTACAAATCTGGTTCTTCTTTGGGTGCAATTTCCAGTTGCCTGAAGGTGCCACGTTCATCAGTACAAACAATATTACGCAAGTATAAACAACATGGGAATTTCCAGCCATCGTACCGCTCAGGGAGGAGAAGAATTCTGTGTCCCAGTGATAAACATTCTATTGTGTGAACTGTGTATCAACCCCAGAACAAAACCAAAAGACCTTGTGAAAATGCTGGCTGGAGCTGGTAAGACCCACATTAGCCTTACCCACAGTGAAACGAGTCCTATACAAACATGGGCTGAAACACCACTCCTCCAGGAAGAAGCCATTACTCCAAAAGCATCATAAAAAAATCCAGAATACAATTTGCAAAATCACACAAGAATAAAGACTTTGACTTTTGGAGACATGTCCTGTGGTCTGATGAAACTAAAATTGAACTATTTGGCCATGATGACCAGCGTTACATTTGGAGAAAAAAAGGGGTGAGCTAACAAGCCTGGGGGGCGGCAGGATCATGTTGTGGGGCTGCTTTGCTGCAGGAGGGACTGGAGTACTTCACACAATAGATGGCATCATGAGGAAAGAACATTATGTAGAAATATTGAAGCAACGTCTCAAGACATCAGCCAGAAAATTAAAGCTTGGCCACAAATGGGTCTCCCAAATGGACAATGACCCTAAGCATACAGTCAAATTAGTTCAAATGTGGCTTAAGGACAACAAAGTTAATGTTTCGGAGTGGCCATCACAAAGCCCTGATCTCAATCCTATAGAAAATATGTGGGCAGAGCTATTCTGGCATTTAGCAAATGTAAATCATTTTGGTAATCCTAACCAACCTAAAAGAGAAAATGTTTAGTATGATTTTACATCAGACATGTAAAAAAGTAATGTGCCTTTTTTAGAGTGTATGCAAACTTCTGGTTTTCATGTACTGTATGCATAACACATATATGTTCACATTTATACCAAAAACATATTTGTCCACATACATGCCAGAAACATTTATGTCCCATATATGTTATAATTATGTGTCCCATATATGTCAAAAACATGAATGGCCATATATTCATTCATTCATTTTCTTTTCGGCTTAGTCCCTTTATTAATCCGGGGTCGCCACAGCGGAAAGAACCGCCAACTTATCCAGCATCTGTTTTACGCAGCGGATGCCCTTCCAGCCACAACCCATCTCTGGGAAACACATCCACACATTCTCATTCACACACATACACTATGGACAATTTAGCTTAACCAATTCACCTGTACCGCATATCTTTGGACTGTGGGGGAAACCGGAGCACCCGGAGGAAACCCACGCAACCACGGGGAGAACATGCAAACTCCACACAGAAATGCCAACTGGCCCAGCCGGGGATCGAACCAGCGACCTTCTTGCTGTGAGGCGAACGTGCTACTCACTACGCCACCGTGGCGCCCATGGCCATATATGTAAAACACAAATATGTCACATACTGTATATGTCAATAACATATATGTCCACATACATTCCAGAAACATATGTCCCATATATGTCAGAAACATGTATGTCCCCTAAATGTATAGCACATTTATGTCCCTTATATGTCAGAAACACATATGTCCATATTTGTAAAGCACATTTATGTCCCATATATGTCAGAATCATATATGTCAACATATATGCCAGAAACATATTTGTCCCAGATATGTCAGAAATATATATGTCCACATAAATGCTGGAAACATATATGTCCCATATATACCAGAAACATATATGTCCCCTACATGTATAACACAAATGTCCCATATATGCCAGCAACATATATGTCCATATATCTAAAATATATCGAAAGCTCTGAGTGTGGTCCACATAAACTCGCAAAGTGTGAACAGGGCACAGTAATGAAAGGGCTGGGTTTGCCTTCACTGTGGGTAGCACTTGCAGGCTCACTACTTGGTCCTTAAGTGGTGTGGTAGGAACCCTGGGCACATATCCAGGTCGGGGACTCAGGACAACATAAGAGTAAGCCGGCCCGAATTCCTGGCACGAGTCACTGACCAAAAATGCCTCCATGTCCCGACCCTCTTAATTGATGCCAACGCGACCTGCAGAGCTGTCTTTAAGGACAGAAATCGCAAGGATACTGAGTCGAGTGCTTTGAAAGGATCTCTGCGCATGCTTGTAAGCACTGCAGAGAGATCCCAAGAGGGCATGAGAGGGGTGTGGGGTAGATTTAATCACCTTGCATCTCTGAGGAACCAGATGATGAGGTTATGCCTTCCCATGGTGCTGCCAGCCACCGCGTCATGGTGAGAAGAGATGGCAGCCATGTAACCTTTTAGTCTGGAGGGTGACAGCCTGCGCTCCAACCTATCCTAAAGGAAAGAAAGCTCAACGCTGATCTGGCAAATTAGACTAGCGGTGTTCGGGCTGGCAATGTTCGCTCGTGGCGCTGTTTGGCGATACTTTTTGGCCAGAGGTGGGGGCAGAGCAACTCTTGCAGTTGAGCACCCTCGACGAGGAGCTGTTGATGTGGAACGGTCTGACGTCCCCGCCAATAGATGACTCTGCCCATTGCATCCGACTGCAGTGTCGCCGAACAGGCCAGCCTGGGATATATGTGAGTAAAGAAAGCAAACTTTGTCATCTTCACGCATATCTGCCAGGTTTTACCAAAGGTGGCATTCCTGGACCATTAATGAGGTCAGAAATATCTATGTGCCCTACATGTATAGCACATATATTCCATTAATGTCAGAAACATATATGTTTATATATGTAAAACACATATATGTACCATATATGTCAGAACCATATATGTCCACATATATGCCAGAAACATATATGTCCATATATGTAAAACCCATATATGTCACATATATGTCAGAAACATATGTTTCCCATATATAGAAAAAACATTAATTGGCCCTACATGTATAGTACATATATGTCACATATATGTCAGAAAAATATATGTCCCATATATGTCAGAAACAAATTTGTCCATACATGTATAATAGCACATATATGTCCCATATATGTCAGAAACAAATATGTCCACATATGTGCCAGAAACATATATTCAATTCAATTCAATTCACCTTTATTTCTATAGCGTTTTTACAATGTAGATTGTGTCAAAGCAGCTTAACATAGAAGGTTATTGTAAACTGAAACAGTGTCAGTCCAGTTTTCAGAGTTGAAGTTCAGTTTAGCTCAGTTCAGTGTGGTTTAATATTCAGAGAGTCCAAACACTCAAGAGCAAATCCATCGATGCGCAGATCTACAGGTCCCGAACCATGCAAGCCAGTGGTGACAGCGGCGAGGAAAAAACTTCACCATTTGGCGAAAGTCAAGAATTAAAAAATCAGAGAAACCAGGTTCAGTTGGGCACGACTATTTCTCCTATGGCCAAACGTCTTGTGCAGAGCTGCAGTTTAGGCACCGGAGGCTGGAGAAGCTGGATGTCAGCGAGACTCGTCTATCCTTGGAGCATCACAGGAATCTGTCTCGTGCTCTCCACTCCTCCATGCACCATAACAGCTGCTCAGGATACAGCCTGGTCCTGGATTATGGAACCCTGGGATCGTCTCGTCGCGGGTCTTGAATCACGTCAGTGGCTCATATATGTCAGAAACATATATGTCAACATATATGTCAGAAACATAT
>CAIGQQ010032764.1:3219368-3230510 GCA_903798035.1 Danio albolineatus | reverse complement strand
ATATATGTCAGAAACTTATATGTCAATATATATGTCAGAAACATATATTTCAACATATATGTCAGAAACATGTATGTCAACATATATGTCAGAAACATATAAGTCAACATACATGCCAGAAACATTTGTCACATATGTGTCAGAAACATAAGTCAATATATATGTCAGAAACATATGTGAACATTTATGTCAGAAACATATATGTCACATATGTTGTCCTTCTGTAAGGTTCTCCTTTCTCCTCAGAAGAACACTAGAGCTCCTCTTTTGTGACACTGTATAACAATAATTAATATTTTATTATTGTATACAGTACTTTTATTATTGTATACAGCACTGTGACGGTTGGGTTTAGTGTTGGGCTTGGGGTAGTGGTTAAAAAATACAATTTATTGGGTAATTTAATTAATAACATAAATATGACTCAGTACAACTACTGTTTTCAGGTTACTGTGATGGTTGGGTTTAGGGTTAGGGTGGGGGTAGATGATAATAAAATACAATGAATGGGAAATTTAGTAAATAATATAAATAATTCTCGTTAACTTCCGACCGCAAACGTATTAGTTCTAGCAACTACCGTATTATACAGTAAAGTTGATGATGTCAACGTTGCCATAGAAAACCTTGAGGTGCTATTTGGTTTTAATATATTTTTTTAATATTTACTGTTGCATTAAATCCAAATGTGAGGAATTTGTTATTTATTACTTGAATGTTCAAGCTACCTCACAGAAGTGCTGTTTGTTAACAGAGTTGTTTAAATAAAATATATTATAAAAGGAACATCCTGGATCTGTTTCTTCACTCTTCTTTATCCTTTTAGTTTTCTTTATGTATTATAGAAGTATCGAATCAGGTTTCGGTATCGGTCTATACTTAAAATGAAATGACTCCAACTCAGACTCAAGGGCAAGATACCTGATTGGGACATCCCTAATTGTAAGGTTTTGAAAAAACATTTGAATTACCAAAACCTACGGTGGCCAAGAGAGCTTAACATTCTGCAATTTAAGAAAACACGTGCTATTACAAAGGATGCCAGCAAATTAGGTAAAGATCTTCATCCGTTTGACAGCACATATGCTGCAAATCCTCACAATGTAAACACGTTAAAAAAAGCATTGCATTTTCACATAACACAAACAAATAATAAAACGTGCTGCATTCTTTCACAGCGTAAACAATTTATGAAAACGTGCTACGTTTTCTCACAACACTTGTATAAGCAATGGAACACAATCAGAATCTTTTAAGTGGACCTAAAAACGTGACGGACGCTGCTGTGCTATGAATATTGCTCAGTGAAGTTTTTTGTTTGTTTATTTTAACATCCTGATTCCCTTGTCTTTTGTATTTCATTAGCCTAAATAACCATAACCTAAATTGTCGGGTTCATCACGTTTTAGGGTCCTCTTGAAACATTTCTGTTGTGTGCAGCTCTTTTTTTTCATCATTTTGTGTTGTGAGATAACGCAGTGTTTTTTAAAGTTGTGTTTGCGTTGTGAGGATGAAGATCTTTTCACAGTTTGCTGGTGTTTTTTGTTATTGCATGAGTTTTCTTAAATTGCAGCACGTTAATCTCTCTCAGCCGTCGTACAAAACTAACCTTGAAAAGTTAAAAGGTAAAAAACAAACAAAAAAAAAACATTGCAACGCAATTTGTGCCCTATTGTTTCCTTCATGTCTACTCCTTTACTAATTATAATGTTTTGACCAGTCTCCCAAAATTTTTATCATTACTATTTTCAATCTTCCTGACTTTCTTTTTTTTAACTGCGAGGACCATCTATGAAATAAACTGCAGCCACTCTTTGCTAACACTGTAATCTTTCAGGAGATATTTCAAGCGACAGCTGGTAGACATGGTCAGAAACTCATTTGAATTTCAAGTATTTCAGTATTGACATTAGTTCTGCAGATAATACTTCTTCCTTATTATCTTTTCTTTGAGCAGACCTTATTTCTGAACACCAAATAGGTACTGTTGAAATGTAAATGTGTAATTATTTTTCAGGCTTTTGAATTAAAAAAAAACATTTCAGAAAGCTACATTTTTGTTTGGCTTAGTTTCCATAGATGGTCTCTCTTTGTCAATGGGGAAAATTTAAAATCTTTCAAATTTTATGAGTATTTATTGTATCTAAAATGAATTATTTTATATTGTTAAGTAAACATATAGCACTATTTAAAAAGTATGTTTTAATAATTTAATAATTTATTCATTCAGCAAGGATGTACCAAATAATAATAAAATGACAGTAGAAACATTTAGAATGTTCAAAAGTGGATTTAAAAATCAAACTGTTTTGTAGCATTACATTAATAAAAGAATCCTGACTATGAAAATTACCCCTACAGTATATTCTCATTCACTATTCCCTGCATTACTCCGCTAATATAGTCCAGGAGTGAATAAAAATGAGTGTATGTGTTCAATCACCGGAAGGGATGCTGCTTTGTTTGTGCTTTAATGGTTGATAAATCTCTAAGATGGATAAGATGTTCAACCTGATCAGACCCTGTGATAGTTAAAGTATATAACACTTAGAGAGCTGTCTATTAGTAATGAAACAATATGTTTTTCAAACAACAAACATTAATTTAACAAAGAAGTCATTTATTTAAAAACTTACACCAAGATTCCTTTGTGGATGGTCAAGCATGGAAATTCACTCGGCGTGCATTATGGGTATTCTTTAGCCATTAAGTGAACATTGGTTAAACACTGTTGCAGTACATTATGGGTTCCATCAAGATTCATCAAACGTTAGACCACTCTAGAAGACCCTTGTAGCAAACTTCTCATATTTGCCATACTTCATATTTAGTAGTGAAGTACGCACTGTGCTGCTGTGTTATTAGATTTTGGTGTATTAAACCTCTAAACAGAATAGCTCAAAAGGTCATGATCCACACATGTTGAGTAATTGCGTTATGTTTTTGATTTCACATTCTTTGGAAACATAAATGCAAAGGTTTTGGCTAAACACCTTTCACAGACTGAGGAAGGAGTTGAGTTGAAACGTTTGTGTTTATATTTTTGAAGAAATATAAATAAAAAATATAAAGCAATTACAAAAACGAGTGCAGATCATGACCTTTTGAGCCAAATTTTTGCATATTCCAGTTATTAATTCCAGCTATTAATGTTCTTTTTAGCTATGAGGTGTCCCGGCATGAAGGCCATGCTTGTCCAGTGTTCTGCTTTTACTCTGCGGTGAAATATCTTTCCTCCTTTCATCAGGTCATCTTGTAAGCCTTTGGCAATAAATTGAGGGCAAACATTTGGCAAACATTTTATTCCCCTTGGTAATATTGTGCTTTTTCTTCAACATCCTCCAAGGTTTTCTGGTAAAGCACATTTCATATTTATGAATAAAGCTGCCAGCTGTGTCTCTGGGAACTTTGAGTGTCCTCTTGTTGCAGCACAATTTTTAATGTAATAAAACAATTTTCTTCCTAGCTTTTGTAAGACCTGTTTTGATTTGGCTTTATCTGCAACTCACTTTAACATGTGGGAACATTTATTTATTTGTAAACAGCTCACGCTAATTAAGTGTTGTTATAGAGTTTATGAAGCCTTAAATTAGTTTGAACTAAATTTAGATTTTTGCTTTATAATTGAATGGCGTTAAAACAGTAGTGTTGAACAGAGGTTGAATAATTACAATGTTTAGATTAAAAGTGCACATCTTTTTGCACTAGCATATACATAAAACACAAACACATCATTTTGAAATCCTCTAAGGGATTGTTAGGCTGCATGAATTCAGGGCAACCAGAACCGGGAACCGTTCTCAAAAATACTGTGTAATTTCAATGGCATCCACTCTTATGTTATTTTGTTTCTTTGTTGTTGTCCCAAAGGTTCACACAATCTTGGATCTGGCCTGTATCAGGAGAAGATGGTTGTTGTGGTCATTGATGAGTAAAAAGCAATATAGCTGTTAGGACAAAAAAAATTATCAATAGCCCCTTTCACACATACAGACCTTTCTGGAAAATTACTAGCAATTTTCCGAAAAGGGATCATGTGTGAACATGAAAATACCAGTAAATTTGTTGTAGAAATTTTCGGGATATTTACTGGTATAATTGTGTGAAAGGAACTAATATCAAAATCAATAGTTCAAAATGCGATAACAAGAACATGATTAACACTAGAAATACTAAACTGCAATTTAATAAATTTGTTGAAATAAAACCCACATTTCTATACTACATTGATGTTTTAAAAATATTTTTCTTTCGAACATTGTTATTTTGTTAAAATTACAAAACAGAACAGAGCTACTGTATGAGTGTTTCTACCATTAATTACTATAGTGGCCAAAATAACCTCATGCATTTAAGAGTCTACTACTTACATAAACACAGCTTTCAAGAGTTCACACTTAGCTGATGATTGATTATAAAGCGTATTTGGCATGCTGTCCCGGGAGAGAGCCCTGAGCTCAGAATATCCTTGAGCCCAGGGCTCCCTCCCGTTAAAAGGGTGAGAGGAGAGTTTGAGCTCAGGTAAGTCTCGAGAACTCCCCCCGCTTGTGAACGTGCTGAGATGTATCTGATTAGAGTTGCTTTAAGATGCTATTTAAAAGTAGTCAATTTACTTATGTAGTATGTTTTTTGGATGGTGGGAGGAAACCGGAGTACATGGTGAAAACCCACACGGACAAGGGAGAACATGCAAACTCCACACAGAAATGCCGACTGGCTCGGGGAGAGGCCAAACCAGCGGTGTTCTTGCTAGGAGGCAACAGTGCTAACCACTGGCCCCCCGTGCCGCCCTATAGGAGAAGGGGAGGAGTTGGGGTGGAAGGGGGGATTCTTCAAGAGAATCTTTAAAATTGATTCTTCAAAAGATGACCGGAGTAGAAAGCTCTGGTAGTTTATAGTGTGTCAGGATTTGTGCAATATGCAGAGCTGATGTGGTACCAGCTGTGTTCAAACATAAGCATGTGATCCTCTCAAAATTAGTTTATAAATAAACCCCACTTCTGATTGCAAAAACATCAGATATGTCTATCAAAATAGCATATTCAATGCCACGAAGCAAAATTTTTCTCTTCTGTTTGTGAAAGTGAAAATGAAAGTGAGGTTCAGACCTAGCCTAACCACATATTAATAGGCTGCATTGCCTAAAAGATTGTCATTTTGCATAATGACTTCATTAAACATAACAACAGACGTTCACTCGTTCATTTTCTTGTCGGCTTAGTCCCTTTATTAATCTGGGGTCGCCACAGCGGAATGAACCGCCAACTTATCCAGCATATGTTTTACGCAGCGGATGCCCTTCCAGCCGCAACCCATCTCTGGAAAACATCCATACATTATCTTTCACACTCATACACTACGGACAATTTAGCTTACCCAATTCACCTGTTCTGCATATCTTTGGACTTGTGGGGGAAACCGGAGCACCCGGAGGAAACCCACGCAACCACGGGGAGAACATGCAAACTCCACACAGAAATGCCAACTGACCCAGCCGAGGCTCGAACCAGCAACCTTCTTGCTGTGAGGCGAACGTGCTACTCACTACGCCCCCGTGCCGCCATAACAACAGACATTCAAAACCTAGTTTGAATGCCTCAATAGAAGCTTTGAATGTAAATATGACATGTCAGTATGACGTCTTATATTACAACGGTCAAAATAGCAGTTATAGAATCCACGTAGTTCCAGTGTTAATATGCCACTAAATTGTTACAGATGCACTTTTTCAGATCTTCTGAACAGCTTACGCTTGAAGATTGTTTTCAGTCTCAAGGGGGATGAATCATTTTCAGTGCAAGTGTAAATAGAAAATACTTGTATATAATATTGTACTAATATTCTGAACACATCTTGAGTTTTATAGTGTATTTGTTTTGAATAGTAAATGGACAGAAAGTGAATGGTCTTACCCAACACACTATTGTCATAACTGATGAATGTATTGTGGCAGTAAATGTATGTACTGTATATGTTGTCTGACAAACAAAGCTGACAGGATATAATGAACTCATTGGTGTACTGAGTTATTTGGGCTCACTGGTGTTGTGCAGAAAGAAAGACTGTGTGTGTTAATTAGCCTTAACACAGAATGATAGGCCATGTGTCTGTGCTGTTTTCTTTTTTTTGGGGCCAGAACGGGATGCTTGACCTCTAGCTGAGGGCTGTGCTAATGGGCCAGTTGCACTCAGCAGATGTGTGCTGAGAGCATGTGTGCCAGTGTGGACTCTGTCCAGCTCGACAGCCGGGGAAAAATGACAATGCTAGTCACTGACATCATTTACGAGGCCATTAAACCTTCATTCCGCTGTGATAATGACATGTGATGTAGCAGAGGACGGAGGCCTTTTTGACATGAAGACATGCGTTCTGTTAAACCTTTGACGTAATGTATAGATGCTCTCAAGGACAGATGATAAACACACAGTGTCAACTAGTCCTAGATAGATAGTCTGAAACAGCCAAAGTGCACTTTGTACAGTTTAACATTCATTAGAGGCTGAAGGTTTATAAATGAAATGCTGGTAAGGAGAAAGAACTGAAAAGGAAAGTTTACAACACCCTAAGGTTGACAAGCAAATATCACTCGGTTTTAAAGGAAAGTTCTTGTGTGTGGCACCAGGGATGGGCAAAAATACATTGAAATGTATTTAAAATAAAATGCCAAATACATCAAATACATGTATCAAAAAAAAACTATAAAATACAGCAGCCACAAATGTTTTAAAATAAAATACTGTATTTTGTATTTTAAAAATACTACACAATACTTTTTAAAGGAAGCATGAAATGTCTTGGCAAACGTTCCACACTCTCAGAAAAAAAGGTACACAATGGTACAAATAATGTTCCTTGAGGAACAGTTTTGTACCTTTGTAAAAATTGTACCTATATGGTACTGAAAAGACCTATGATACTGTTTTGTGCTTTTTATGGTACAACTGAAATGAAGGTACACAATTGTTCTCATACAAAAGGTACAAAAGTGTTGAACAACTCCTCCTTTATTACAGTATATATGAAAATAAATATGACTGGAAAGGCAAAGTGATTTTTATGAATAATTTTCATATTAAAACAAGAATCATCATTTAAAAGTATATGTTTAAAGATACTTAAAAACATATTTTTTGGTTCTATAATACAATAATACAAAACAACTGGTAAAACATAAAACTATAGGTATTGTAAACTGAACATTTAAGGCATTTTAATAAACGTTTAGTTAGCAGTTTTGACACTGTTAAGGTACAAATATTACAATATTACAGGTTTTTAAAAACAATGGTACATTTTGGTTTCCCATGGTACAAATCCTTAAAAGGTACATCCATCATCTCTGTTCAATGATTATTTAATCTATTATCAATCTTAGATTTAAAAGGGTGACAGGCATACATATTTTATCTTCATTAACTATACAGTGCACCTGCAGATCAGCTACTACTATTTGAAACCAACGAAGTATTGTAGGTATCATCAGGGTAGGACTTATTGTGTTGTTTGGATGCAATCCAATCCATTTTAGTTCTTCTTGAACTGGAAGAGTCTTAGTTTACCCTCCTAAAAAACACAAGTACAACATCTTTAGGTGTTTTATGTTTCTAAGGTTCCTCTGCATTTCCACCTGCAGCAGACTGAGATTGATGATGTTCTGAAGCTCCCCATGCTGTTCTTAAGGACTGATATTTTATTTCATCTCATTTCTTATGCAAAGAATTGTACAGCCAGTATATATGTCTGGTCTTAGCATTGCTCACTAGCTATTTTCAATGGTTGTTGACTTGTTCCTGAATAAACCCTCACCTTTTCTCTGTTACATTCTTTACATCCATGCTCCAAGCACTGACCACCTTCTTAAAAATAAATCGGTTTTCTGTTCTGATCTCAATCTTAGGCAAATAACTGAGAAAGCACCAAATCAGAGGGCTCATTATTAAGATGTCATTATGTACTGTAGACTTCTTGCAAAGTATTTTGTAGTATTTTGAAACTACAAAAATTTTAAACGCTGAAGTATTTTGATGCAAAGTATTTAGACATTTTCATCAACCCAATCAAATACAAATTACATAAAAAAAGTAATAATAAATAAAATACTATTGTTTTTGACTTACATATTTGAAATGCATGTATCATATGTATATGTATATCCATCCCTGTGAGGCACAATGTTAATTATCACAAAATATGATTTCTACTTAAAAAATATATATATAAAAATTTTAAAGTCTCTTTTAAAAAGGAGAAAATCGGGCAGATCCATGAGCATTAAACGTGATGTTATTGTTAAAAAAAGATTTTATGGTTTTACAAGTATATTGTTAAAATATTGCAGCACTATCTGTACAAAATAACATTTCATGTATAAAATAATATATTTTAATATATATATAATAAATATTAATATAATATATATATAATATATATATATATAAATAAATATATATATATATACACACACACACACACACGCACACGCACACGCACACGCACACGCACACACACACACACACACACACATACACATAAACAAGTTCAAATGTAATTTTTGTTTGTTATATTTGTAAAATCAGAGGTTTCTGATTGAAACTTAAAGGAAAACATATAATAATAATATAAAGGAAAACACACACCTTTTCTGGTAGAGGTTTAATTCTGCTGAGAAAATTCAGAATTTTTTCCCCCCTCTGTTTTTTTTAACACTTTTAAATAATGTCTGAAACTAGTGAAACGGAGGCTTGCTAGTGAAGTGCTATGCAGGTAAACTTCACTCCTCTGACCTCAAAAGGTGCTCTAGCAGCAGACGGTAAACCTTACTCCCATGCCGGATGAGCCCCCACATGTAACCCACTGGTCCTTCTGCACCCAACCCAGTCTGAGCTGGGATCAAACCGGCGATTTTTTGTATGGGAGCCAGTTGCTCTAACAAGGAGGCTAAATACCACGGCCTCTAGTGTCTGTTACTAGAGCAACTTTGGAGGTCAGAGGAGTGAGGCTTACCTGCATAGCACTTCACTAGCTGGCCTCCGTTACACTAGCATGTTAGCGTTTATTGCCTTTTAGAACGATCGTTTGTCATACAGTATTTGCTCGTTTACCAGTCATGTTGGATAGAAGTTTTAAAGCTTATTTGGCAATACTTTAATTTTAGGTGATGTAGTTGCACATGTTCCATGCACATGTAGTAATTACAATGAATTATGCATAATATGTATATATGCAAAATGTATGTAACTAACCCTAAACCCATTCTGACCCCAACTATTTAATTACATGCAAAATGCCTATTAAACCCCGAAATTGTGATAAAATTTTGAGAACAATCATCAGTGTGAGTCAAAAGTAATGACAAGATATACATTTAGAATTGCAAGAAGACTAAGTTCAGGCAGGGATGGGGAGGGGGTGGGGTTCAGTTCTGAGTTTACATCTCTTAATTCGCATTTAAAGTATTTTTCAGAAATACAAATTTGTATCTTGCACTTTCAAGAAAAATTCAAGAGGTCACAAATGAGAGAAATAAATGTCTGAATTGCAAGATGTCAGCTAAGAATATACTGTGTATCCTAATATTCAGAATTTTAAAACACCCAAAACACAATAATTCAAAAATCTAAAGTAAAAATGTCGAAATTGTAAAATGTATAACTCCAGAATTGTGAGGGGAAAAGTATGCAAATATGCAAAGCAAATATGTAATTATGTATTTTTATAGACACATTTTTACTTTTATTTGGAATGTATACAGTGGAATTGGATTTTCATATAGAAATTTCATATAGATTTTCATATAGCTTGCCTTGTATTTAACTTGAAATGTTTCTGCACACGTTAACATGCGGAACAAAACTGGTAAGAATCTTAGGGTGGGTGAAAAAAAAAGACATGAAATGAGTTAGTAATGTTCTCAGCCAGTTCTCTCCCCTCCTGTGGTGAGAGACCTTTGGTGAATATTGAATGATGCTAATGTCAGTCTGCCTCCAAAAGTCATTCTCATTTTCCATCGACCAAAGCAAGGAAAACAATTCTGGCCGACCAGCAGAGCAGGCAGTAATGAAGCAGGGACGACAAATTAGAGCTGAAATTAAATAAAGGAGATTACATAAAGCAAGGGCGTGGGAGCATGAAATTTTGCTGAAAGATTTTGTGCATTGGAGAGAGGTGAAAAAATATTAATACAAAACTCTTTTATTAAGGCAAGACGCTGCAGGTAAAGAAAATTAACAGTTATTACCATACTTATGCACAGCTCATTGATTATATCGAAAAATATCATTTTGTTTTCTATTACAAATTTTCAAAAATGTTATGTTTAAATATGCAAGTTAGGCATTATTTAAAGAAATGTGTGCTAATTTGAATGTGTAATGAAGTTTACGGCCACCTGGCCACCAGGAAGAAGGAGGCAGAGAACCATCTCAGTTTTAAATAATTTTAATAAGAAAATAAAACAAACGAACGGCAGCTCCTCATGGATACTGCCGTCAAACTGAAAGCAAAAGTAAAACAATATGTCTGGGCCCGGTCTTCTCTCGTCCTCCTCTGCCATCATTTCTCCTCCTATAGTCCAGAGCTCCTTCTGTGGGACTCGAGGCAGCTGTTTGCCATTGGTGTTTCTCATCTGTGGCGGGCCTCGTTTTGTTCCCACGGCTCTCGGCCACACCCCCTCGCCACAGTATGCATTTCTAACAAAAAACTGAACAGTCGGGTTCAAAATTAAAATGATTGTTTCCTTTTTTTTTGATATATTAAAGGGGTGGTGCACTACGATATCATATTTTAAACTTCAGTTCATGTGTAATGTAAATGTATGAACAAAACATCTCTGAATGTAATATGCTCAATGCAAGTTCAATGCAAAGGGAGACATTGGCTTTTACAGAGTTAGCTTAGCAAAGCCTACAGCGAACGAAGTTTGGGGACTACAAAAAATACATCCGGGTTAATGATCTCATAAACCTTTTAGGTTATGCGCATACCATGCCAGATGCTCTGTATTGCTATAGCAGAGAAAGTGCTATCCAAGTGCTATCCATTTTCATGGAGCTGGTTCTGTTTCTGCATTTGGGCTTCCAAAGGACACCACACAAAGACAGAAGTGCTTACAACTTCATTTTAATTATGTTCCAGAGAATTTGA